>JASTWF010001869.1:35000-54552 GCA_030390025.1 Squalus acanthias | reverse complement strand
GGGAGAGCGCGGGACAGTGGGATTGGTGTGGGATTGATACAGGGCTATAGGGAGAGAGCGGGACAGTGGGATTAGTTTGGGATTGATACAGGGCTATGGGGAGAGAGCGGGGCAGGGGGATTAGTTTGGGATTGATACAGGGCTACGAGGAGAGAGCGGAGCAGTGGGATTAGTGTGGGATTGATACAGGGCTATGGGGAGAGAGCGGGGCAGTGGGATTAGTTTGGGATTGATACCGGGCTATGGGGAGAGAGCGGGCAGTGGGATTAGTTTGGGCTTGATACAGGGCTATGGGGAGAGAGCGGGGCAGTGGGATTAGTTGGGGATTAATACAGGGCTATGAGGAGAGAGCGGGGCAGTGGGATTAGTGTGGGATTGATACAGGGCCATGGGGAGAGCGCGGGACAGTGGGATTAGTGTGGGTATGATACAGGGCTATGGGGAGAGAGCGGGGCAGTGGGATTAGTTTGGGATTGATACAGGGCTATAGGGAGAGAGCGGGACAGTGGGATTAGTGTGGGATTGATACAGGGCCATGGGGAGAGCGCGCGACAGTGGGATTAGTGTGGGATTGATACAGGGCTATAGGGAGAGAGCAGGACAGTGGGATTAGTGTGGGATTGATACAGGGCCAGGGCGGAGAGAGTGGGGCAGTGGGATTAGTGTGGGATTGATACAGGGCTATGGGGAGAGAGCGGGGCAGTGGGATTAGTTTGGGATTGATACAGGGCTATGGGGAGAGAGCGGGGCAGTGGGATTAGTGCGGGATTGATACAGGGCTATGGGGAGAGAGCGGGGCAGTGGGATTAGTTTGGGGATTGATACAGGGCTATGGGGAGAGAGCGGGGCAGTGGTATTAGTTTGGGGATTGATACAGGGCTATGGGGAGAGAGCGGGGCAGTGGGATTAGTTTGGGATTGATACAGGGCTATGAGGAGAGAGCGGAGCAGTGGGATTAGTTGGGGATTGATACAGGGCTATGAGGAGAGAGCGGAGCATTGGGATTAGTTGGGGATTGATACAGGGCTATGAGGAGAGAGCGGGGCAGTGGGATTAGTGTGGGATTGATACAGGGCCATGGGGAGAGCGCGGGACAGTGGGATTAGTGTGGGATTGATACAGGGCTATGGGAGAGAGCGGGACAGTGGGATTAGTTTGGGATTGATACAGGGCTATGGGGAGAGAGCGGGGCAGTGGGATTAGTTTGGGATTGATACAGGGCTATGGGAGAGAGCGGAGCAGTGGGATTAGTTTGGGATTGATACAGGGCTATGGGGAGAGAGCGGGGCAGTGGGATTAGTTTGGGATTGATACAGGGCTTTGGGGAGAGAGCGGGCAGTGGGATTAGTTTGGGATTGATACAGGGCTATGGGGAGAGAGCGGGGCAGTGGGATTAGTTGGGGATTAATACAGGGCTATGAGGAGAGAGCGGGGCAGTGGGATTAGTGTGGGATTGATACAGGGCCATGGGGAGAGAGCGGGACAGTGGGATTAGTGTGGGTATGATACAGGGCTATGGGGAGAGAGCGGGGCAGTGGGATTAGTTTGGGATTGATACAGGGCTATAGGGAGAGAGCGGGACAGTGGGATTAGTGTGGGATTGATACAGGGCCATGGGGAGAGCGCGCGACAGTGGGATTAGTGTGGGATTGATACAGGGCTATAGGGAGAGAGCGGGACAGTGGGATTAGTGTGGGATTGATACAGGGCCAGGGCGGAGAGAGTGGGGCAGTGGGATTAGTGTGGGATTGATACAAGGCTATGGGGAGAGAGCGGGGCAGTGGGATTAGTTTGGGATTGATACAGGGCTATGGGGAGAGAGCGGGGCCGTGGGATTAGTGCGGGATTGATACAGGGCTATGGGGATAGAGCGGGGCAGTGGGATTAGTTTGGGGATTGATACAGGGCTATGGGGAGAGAGCGGGGCAGTGGGATTAGTTTGGGATTGATACAGGGCTCTGGGGAGGGAGCGGGACGGTGGGGTTAGTTTGGGATTGATACAGGGCTATGGGGAGAGAGCGGGGCAGTGGGATTAGTTTGGGATTGATACAGGGCTATGAGGAGAGAGCGGAGCAGTGGGATTAGTTTGGGATTGATACAGGGCTATGAGGAGAGAGCGGGGCAGTGGGATTAGTTTGGGATTGATACAGGGCTATGAGGAGAGAGCGGGGCAGTGGGATTAGTGTGGGATTGATACAGGGCTATAGGGAGAGAGCGGGACAGTGGGATTAGTTTGGGATTGATACAGGGCTATGGGGAGAGAGCGGGGCAGTGGGATTAGTGTGGGATTGATACAGGGCTATGGGAGAGAGCGGGCAGTGGGATTAGTTTGGGATTGATACAGGGCTATGGGGAGAGAGCGGGGCAGTGGGATTAGTGTGGGATTGATACAGGGCTATGGGGAGAGAGCGGGCAGTGGGATTAGTTTGGGATTGATACAGGGCTATGGGGAGAGAGCTGGGGCAGTGGGATTAGTTTGGGATTGATACAGGGCTATGGGGAGAGAGCGGGGCAGTGGGATTAGTTTGGGATTGATACAGGGCTCTGGGGAGAGAGCGGGGCGGTGGGGTTAGTGTGGGATTGATACAGGGCTATGGGGAGAGAGCGGGGCAGTGGGATTAGTGTGGGATTGATACAGGGCTATGTGGAGAGAGCGGGGCAGTGGGATTAGTTTGGGATTGATACAGGGCTGTGGGGAGAGAGCGGGGCAGTGGGATTAGTTTGGGATTGATACAGGGCTATGGGGAGAGAGCGGGGCAGTGGGATTAGTTTGGGATTGATACAGGGCTATGGGGAGAGAGCGGAGCAGTGGGATTAGTTTGGGATTGATACAGGGCTATGGGAGAGAGCGGGGCAGTGGGATTAGTTTGGGATTGATACAGGGCTATGGGGAGAGAGCGGGGCAGTGGGATTAGTGTGGGATTGATACAGGGCCATGGGGAGAGAGCGGGACAGTGGGATTAGTGTGGGATTGATACAGGGCTATAGGGAGAGAGCGGGACAGTGGGATTAGTTTGGGATTGATACCGGGCTATGGGGAGAGAGCGGGCAGTGGGATTAGTTTGAGATTGATACAGGGCTATGGGGAGAGAGCGGGGCAGTGGGATTAGTTGGGGATTAATACAGGGCTATGAGGAGAGAGCGGGGCAGTGGGATTAGTGTGGGATTGATACAGGGCCATGGGGAGAGCGCGGGACAGTTGGATTAGTGTGGGTATGATACAGGGCTATGGGGAGAGAGCGGGGCAGTGGGAAAAGTTTGGGATTGATACAGGGCTATAGGGAGAGAGCGGGACAGTGGGATTAGTGTGGGATTGATACAGGGCCATGGGGAGAGCGCGCGACAGTGGGATTAGTGTGGGATTGATACAGGGCTATGGGGAGAGAGCGGGACAGTGGGATTAGTGTGGGATTGATACAGGGCCAGGGCGGAGAGAGTGGGGCAGTGGATTAGTGTGGGATTGATACAGGCTATGGGGAGAGAGCGGGGCAGTGGGATTAGTTTGGGATTGATACCGGGCTATGGGGAGAGAGCGGGCAGTGGGATTAGTTTGGGATTGATACAGGGCTATGGGGAGAGAGCGGGGCAGTGGGATTAGTTTGGGATTGATACAGGGCTATGGGGAGAGAGCGGGGCAGTGGGATTAGTTTGGGATTGATACAGGGCTATGGGGAGAGAGCGGGGCAGTGGGATTAGTTTGGGATTGATACAGGGCTATGGGAGAGAGCGGGCAGTGGGATTAGTTGGGGATTGATACAGGGCTATGGGGAGAGAGCGGGGCAGTGGGATTAGTTGGGGATTGATACAGGGCTATGGGAGAGAGCGGGGCAGTGGGATTAGTGTGGGATTGATACAGGGCTATGGGGAGAGAGCGGGGCAGTGGGATTAGTGTGGGATTGATACAGGGCTATGGGGAGAGAGCGGGCAGTGGGATTAGTTTGGGATTGATACAGGGCTATGGGGAGAGAGCGGGGCAGTGGGATTAGTTTGGGATTGATACAGGGCTATGGGGAGAGAGCGGGGCAGTGGGATTAGTTTGGGATTGATACAGGGCTCTGGGGAGGGAGCGGGACGGTGGGGTTAGTTTGGGATTGATACAGGGCTATGGGGAGAGAGCAGGGCAGGGGGATTAGTTTGGGATTGATACAGGGCTATGAGGAGAGAGCGGAGCAGTGGGATTAGTTGGGGATTGATACAGGGCTATGGGGAGAGCGGGGCAGTGGGATTAGTTGGGGATTGATACAGGGCTATAGGGAGAGAGCGGGACAGTGGGATTAGTGTGGGATTGATACAGGGCCATGGGGAGAGCGCGTGACAGTGGGATTAGTGTGGGATTGATACAGGGCTATAGGGAGAGAGCGGGACAGTGGGATTAGTGTGGGATTGATACAGGGCTATGGGGAGAGAGCGGGGCAGTGGGATTAGTGTGGGATTGATACAGGGCTATGGGGAGAGAGCGGGAATAGTGGGATTAGTGTGGGATTGATACAGGGCTATGGGGAGAGAGTGGGGCAGTGGGATTAGTGTGGGATTGATACAGGGCTATGGGGAGAGAGCGGGGCAGTGGGATTAGTTTGGGATTGATACAGGGCTATGGGGAGAGAGCGGGGCAGTGGGATTAGTTTGGGATTGATACAGGGCTATGGGGAGAGAGCGGGGCAGTGGGATTAGTTTGGGATTGATACAGGGCTATGGGGAGAGAGCGGGGCAGTGGGATTAGTGTGGGATTGATACAGGGCTATGGGGAGAGAGCGGGGCAGTGGGATTAGTTTGGGATTGATACAGGGCTATGGGGAGAGAGCGGGGCAGTGGGATTAGTTTGGGATTGATACAGGGCTATGGGGAGAGAGCGGGGCAGTGGGATTAGTTTGGGATTGATACAGGGCTATGGGGAGAGAGCGGGGCAGTGGGATTAGTTTGGGATTGATACAGGGCTATGGGGAGAGAGCGGGGCAGTGGGATTAGTTTGGGGATTGATACAGGGCTATGGGGAGAGAGCGGGGCAGTGGGATTAGTTTGGGATTGATACAGGGCTATGAGGAGAGAGCGGGGCAGTGGGATTAGTTTGGGGATTGATACAGGGCTATGGGGAGAGCGGGGCAGTGGGATTAGTTGGGGATTGATACAGGGCTATGGGGAGAGAGCGGGCAGTGGGATTAGTGTGGGATTGATACAGGGCTATGGGGAGAGAGCGGGGCAGTGGGATTAGTTTGGGATTGATACAGGGCTATGGGGAGAGAGCGGGGCAGTGGGATTAGTGTGGGATTGATACAGGGCTATGGGGAGAGAGCGGGGCAGTGGGATTAGTGTGGGATTGATACAGGGCTATGGGGAGAGAGCGGGGCAGTGGGATTAGTTTGGGATTGATACAGGGCTATGGGGAGAGAGCGGGGCAGTGGGATTAGTGTGGGATTGATACAGGGCTATGGGGAGAGAGCGGGGCAGTGGGATTAGTGTGGGATTGATACAGGGCTATGGGGAGAGAGCGGGGCAGTGGGATTAGTTTGGGATTGATACAGGGCTATGAGGAGAGAGCGGGGCAGTGGGATTAGTGTGGGATTGATACAGGGCTATGGGGAGAGAGCGGGGCAGTGGGATTAGTTTGGGATTGATACAGGGCTATGGGGAGAGAGCGGGCAGTGGGATTAGTGTGGGATTGATACAGGGCTATGGGGAGAGAGCGGGGCAGTGGGATTAGTTTGGGATTGATACCGGGCTATGGGGAGAGAGCGGGCAGTGGGATTAGTTTGGGATTGATACAGGGCTATGGGGAGAGAGCGGGGCAGTGGGATTAGTTTGGGATTGATACAGGGCTATGGGGAGAGAGCGGGCAGTGGGATTAGTGTGGGATTGATACAGGGCTATGGGGAGAGAGCGGGGCAGTGGGATTAGTTTGGGATTGATACAGGGCTATGGGGAGAGAGTGGGGCAGTGGGATTAGTGTGGGATTGATACAGGCTATGGGGAGAGAGCGGGGCAGTGGGATTAGTTTGGGATTGATACAGGGCTATGGGGAGAGAGCGGGGCAGTGGGATTAGTGCGGGATTGATACAGGGCTATGGGGATAGAGCGGGGCAGTGGGATTAGTTTGGGGATTGATACAGGGCTATGGGGAGAGAGCGGGGCAGTGGGATTAGTTTGGGATTGATACAGGGCTCTGGGGAGGGAGCGGGACGGTGGGGTTAGTTTGGGATTGATACAGGGCTATGGGGAGAGAGCGGGGCAGGGGGATTAGTTTGGGATTGATACAGGGCTATGAGGAGAGAGCGGATCAGTGGGATTAGTTGGGGATTGATACAGGGCTATGGGGAGAGCGCGGCAGTGGGATTAGTTGGGGATTGATACAGGGCTATGAGGAGAGAGCGGGGCAGTGGGATTAGTGTGGGATTGATACAGGGCTATAGGGAGAGAGCGGGACAGTGGGATTAGTGTGGGATTGATACAGGGCCATGGGGAGAGCGCGTGACAGTGGGATGAGTGTGGGATTGATACAGGGCTATAGGGAGAGAGCGGGACAGTGGGATTAGTGTGGGATTGATACAGGGCTATGGGGAGAGAGCGGGGCAGTGGGATTAGTGTGGGATTGATACAGGGCTATGGGGAGAGAGCGGGCAGTGGGATTAGTGTGGGATTGATACAGGGCTATGGGGAGAGAGCGGGGCAGTGGGATTAGTGTGGGATTGATACAGGGCTATGGGGAGAGAGCGGGGCAGTGGGATTAGTTTGGGATTGATACAGGGCTATGGGGAGAGAGCGGGGCAGTGGGATTAGTTTGGGATTGATACAGGGCTATGGGGAGAGAGCGGGGCAGTGGGATTAGTGTGGGATTGATACAGGGCTATGGGGAGAGAGCGGGGCAGTGGGATTAGTTTGGGATTGATACAGGGCTATGGGGAGAGAGCGGGGCAGTGGGATTAGTTTGGGATTGATACAGGGCTATGGGGAGAGAGCGGGGCAGTGGGATTAGTTTGGGATTGATACAGGGCTATGGGGAGAGAGCGGGGCAGTGGGATTAGTGTGGGATTGATACAGGGCTATGGGAGAGAGCGGGCAGTGGGATTAGTTTGGGATTGATACAGGGCTATGGGGAGAGAGCGGGGCAGTGGGATTAGTTTGGGATTGATACAGGGCTATGGGGAGAGAGCGGGCAGTGGGATTAGTTTGGGATTGATACAGGGCTATGGGGAGAGAGCGGGGCAGTGGGATTAGTTTGGGATTGATACAGGGCTATGGGGAGAGAGCGGGGCAGTGGGATTAGTTTGGGATTGATACAGGGCTATGGGGAGAGAGCGGGCAGTGGGATTAGTTTGGGATTGATACAGGGCTATGGGGAGAGAGCGGGGCAGTGGGATTAGTTTGGGATTGATACAGGGCTATGGGGAGAGAGCGGGACAGTGGGATTAGTTTGGGATTGATACAGGGCTATGGGGAGAGAGCGGGTAGTGAGATTAGTGTGGGATTGATACAGGGCTATGGGGAGAGAGCGGGGCAGTGGGATTAGTTTGGGATTGATACAGGGCTATGGGAGAGAGCGGGCAGTGGGATTAGTTTGGGATTGATACAGGGCTATGGGGAGAGAGCGGGCAGTGGGATTAGTTTGGGATTGATACAGGGCTATGGGGAGAGAGCGGGGCAGTGGGATTAGTTTGGGATTGATACAGGGCTATGGGGAGAGAGCGGGGCAGTGGGATTAGTGTGGGATTGATACAGGGCTATGGGGAGAGAGCGGGGCAGTGGGATTAGTTTGGGATTGATACAGGGCTATGGGGAGAGAGCGGGGCAGTGGGATTAGTGTGGGATTGATACAGGGCTATGGGGAGAGAGCGGGGCAGTGGGATTAGTTTGGGATTGATACAGGGCTATGGGGAGAGAGCGGGGCAGTGGGATTAGTTTGGGATTGATACAGGGCTATGGGGAGAGAGCGGGGCAGTGGGATTAGTTTGGGATTGATACAGGGCTATGAGGAGAGAGCGGAGCAGTGGGATTAGTTGGGGATTGATACAGGGCTATGAGGAGAGAGCGGGGCATTGGGATTAGTTGGGGATTGATACAGGGCTATGGGGAGAGAGCGGGGCAGTGGGATTAGTTTGGGATTGATACAGGGCTATGGGGAGAGAGCGGGACAGTGGGATTAGTTTGGGATTGATACAGGGCTATGGGAGAGAGCGGGGCAGTGGGATTAGTTTGGGATTGATACAGGGCTATGGGGAGAGAGCGGGGCAGTGGGATTAGTTTGGGATTGATACAGGGCTATGGGAGAGAGCGGGGCAGTGGGATTAGTGTGGGATTGATACAGGGCTATGGGGAGAGAGCGGGGCAGTGGGATTAGTTTGGGATTGATACAGGGCTATGGGGAGAGAGCGGGCAGTGGGATTAGTTTGGGATTGATACAGGGCTATGGGGAGAGAGCGGGGCAGTGGGATTAGTTTGGGGATTGATACAGGGCTATGGGAGAGAGCGGGGCAGTGGGATTAGTTTGGGATTGATACAGGGCTATGGGGAGAGAGCGGGCAGTGGGATTAGTGTGGGATTGATACAGGGCTATGGGGAGAGAGCGGGGCAGTGGGATTAGTTTGGGATTGATACAGGGCTATGGGAGAGAGCGGGACAGTGGGATTAGTTTGGGATTGATACAGGGCCATGGGGAGAGAGCGGGACAGTGGGATTAGTGTGGGATTGATACAGGGCTATAGGGAGAGAGCGGGACAGTGGGATTAGTGTGGGATTGATACAGGGCTATGGGGAGAGAGCGGGGCAGTGGGATTAGTGTGGGATTGATACAAGGCTATGGGGAGAGAGCGGGGCAGTGGGATTAGTTTGGGATTGATACAGGGCTATGGGGAGAGAGCGGGGCAGTGGGATTAGTGTGGGATTGATACAGGGCTATGGGGAGAGAGCGGGGCAGTGGGATTAGTTTGGGGATTGATACAGGGCTATGGGGAGAGAGCGGGGCAGTGGGATTAGTTTGGGATTGATACAGGGCTATGGGGAGAGAGCGGGGCAGTGGGATTAGTTTGGGATTGATACAGGGCTATGGGGAGAGAGCGGGGCAGTGGGATTAGTTTGGGGATTGATACAGGGCTATGGGGAGAGAGCGGGCAGTGGGATTAGTTGGGGATTGATACAGGGCTATGGGGAGAGAGCGGGGCAGTGGGATTAGTTTGGGATTGATACAGGGCTATGGGGAGAGAGCGGGGCAGTGGGATTAGTGTGGGATTGATACAGGGCTATGGGGAGAGAGCGGGACAGTGGGATTAGTTTGGGATTGATACAGGGCTATGGGGAGAGAGCGGGGCAGTGGGATTAGTTTGGGATTGATACAGGGCTATGGGGAGAGAGCGGGGCAGTGGGATTAGTTTGGGATTGATACAGGGCTATGGGGAGAGAGCGGGGCAGTGGGATTAGTTTGGGATTGATACAGGGCTATGGGGAGAGAGCGGGCAGTGGGATTAGTTTGGGATTGATACAGGGCTATGGGGAGAGAGCGGGGCAGTGGGATTAGTTGGGGATTGATACAGGGCTATGGGGAGAGAGCGGGGCAGTGGGATTAGTGTGGGATTGATACAGGGCTATGGAAAGAGAGCGGGCAGTGGGATTAGTGTGGGATTGATACAGGGCTATGGGGAGAGAGCGGGGCAGTGGGATTAGTTTGGGATTGATACAGGGCTATGGGGAGAGAGCGGGCAGTGGGATTAGTTTGGGATTGATACAGGGCTATGGGGAGAGAGCGGGCAGTGGGATTAGTGTGGGATTGATACAGGGCTATGGGGAGAGAGCGGGACAGTGGGATTAGTGTGGGATTGATACAGGGCTATGGGGAGAGAGCGGGGCAGTGGGATTAGTGTGGGATTGATACAGGGCTATGGGGAGAGAGCGGGGCAGTGGGATTAGTTTGGGATTGATACAGGGCTATGGGGAGAGAGCGGGGCAGTGGGATTAGTTTGGGATTGATACAGGGCTATGGGGAGAGAGCGGGGCAGTGGGATTAGTTTGGGGATTGATACAGGGCTATGGGGAGAGAGCGGGGCAGTGGGATTAGTTTGGGATTGATACAGGGCTATGGGGAGAGAGCGGGCAGGTGGGATTAGTTTGGGATTGATACAGGGCTATGGGGAGAGAGCGGGGCAGTGGGATTAGTTTGGGATTGATACAGGGCTATGGGAGAGAGCGGGGCAGTGGGATTAGTTGGGGATTGATACAGGGCTATGGGGAGAGAGCGGGGCAGTGGGATTAGTTGGGGATTGATACAGGGCTATGGGGAGAGAGCGGGGCAGTGGGATTAGTGTGGGATTGATACAGGGCTATGGGGAGAGAGCGGGACAGTGGGATTAGTGTGGGATTGATACAGGGCTATGGGGAGAGAGCGGGCAGTGGGATTAGTGTGGGATTGATACAGGGCTATGGGGAGAGAGCGGGGCAGTGGGATTAGTGTGGGATTGATACAGGGCTATGGGGAGAGAGCGGGGCAGTGGGATTAGTTTGGGATTGATACAGGGCTATGGGGAGAGAGCGGGCAGTGGGATTAGTGTGGGATTGATACAGGGCTATGGGGAGAGAGCGGGGCAGTGGGATTAGTTTGGGATTGATACAGGGCTATGGGGAGAGAGCGGGGCAGTGGGATTAGTTTGGGATTGATACAGGGCTATGGGGAGAGAGCGGGGCAGTGGGATTAGTGTGGGATTGATACAGGGCTATGGGGAGAGAGCGGGGCAGTGGGATTAGTGTGGGATTGATACAGGGCTATGGGGAGAGAGCGGGGCAGTGGGATTAGTTTGGGATTGATACAGGGCTATGGGGAGAGAGCGGGGCAGTGGGATTAGTTTGGGGATTGATACAGGGCTATGGGGAGAGAGCGGGGCAGTGGGATTAGTTTGGGATTGATACAGGGCTATGGGGAGAGAGCGGAGCAGTGGGATTAGTTTGGGGATTGATACAGGGCTATGGGGAGAGAGCGGGCAGTGGGATTAGTTGGGGATTGATACAGGGCTATGGGGAGAGAGCGGGGCAGTGGGATTAGTGTGGGATTGATACAGGGCTATGGGGAGAGAGCGGGCAGTGGGATTAGTGTGGGATTGATACAGGGCTATGGGGAGAGAGCGGGGCAGTGGGATTAGTTTGGGATTGATACAGGGCTATGGGGAGAGAGCGGGGCAGTGGGATTAGTTTGGGATTGATACAGGGCTATGGGGAGAGAGCGGGCAGTGGGATTAGTTTGGGATTGATACAGGGCTATGGGGAGAGAGCGGGGCAGTGGGATTAGTTTGGGATTGATACAGGGCTATGGGGAGAGAGCGGGGCAGTGGGATTAGTTTGGGATTGATACAGGGCTATGGGGAGAGAGCGGGGCAGTGGGATTAGTTGGGGATTGATACAGGGCTATGGGGAGAGAGCGGGGCAGTGGGATTAGTTTGGGATTGATACAGGGCTATGGGGAGAGAGCGGGGCAGTGGGATTAGTTTGGGATTGATACAGGGCTATGGGGAGAGAGCGGGGCAGTGGGATTAGTTTGGGATTGATACAGGGCTATGGGGAGAGAGCGGGCAGTGGGATTAGTGTGGGATTGATACAGGGCCATGGGGAGAGCGCGCGACAGTGGGATTAGTGTGGGATTGATACAGGGCTATAGGGAGAGAGCGGGACAGTGGGATTAGTGTGGGATTGATACAGGGCCAGGGCGGAGAGAGTGGGGCAGTGGGATTAGTGTGGGATTGATACAAGGCTATGGGGAGAGAGCGGGGCAGTGGGATTAGTTTGGGATTGATACAGGGCTATGGGGAGAGAGCGGGGCAGTGGGATTAGTGCGGGATTGATACAGGGCTATGGGGATAGAGCGGGGCAGTGGGATTAGTTTGGGGATTGATACAGGGCTATGGGGAGAGAGCGGGGCAGTGGGATTAGTTTGGGATTGATACAGGGCTCTGGGGAGAGAGCGGGCAGGTGGGGTTAGTTTGGGATTGATACAGGGCTATGGGGAGAGAGCGGGGCAGGGGATTAGTTTGGGATTGATACAGGGCTATGAGGAGAGAGCGGAGCAGTGGGATTAGTTGGGGATTGATACAGGGCTATGGGGAGAGAGCGGGGCAGTGGGATTAGTTGGGGATTGATACAGGGCTATGGGGAGAGAGCGGGGCAGTGGGATTAGTTTGGGATTGATACAGGGCTATGGGAGAGAGCGGGACAGTGGGATTAGTGTGGGATTGATACAGGGCTATGGGGAGAGCGCGGGACAGTGGGATTAGTGTGGGATTGATACAGGGCTATAGGGAGAGAGCGGGCAGTGGGATTAGTGTGGGATTGATACAGGGCTATGGGGAGAGAGCGGGGCAGTGGGATTAGTTTGGGATTGATACAGGCTATGGGGAGAGAGCGGGAAGTGGGATTAGTGTGGGATTGATACAGGGCTATGGGGAGAGAGCGGGGCAGTGGGATTAGTTTGGGATTGATACAGGGCTATGGGGAGAGAGCGGGGCAGTGGGATTAGTTTGGGATTGATACAGGGCTATGGGGAGAGAGCGGGGCAGTGGGATTAGTGTGGGATTGATACAGGGCTATGGGGAGAGAGCGGGGCAGTGGGATTAGTGTGGGATTGATACAGGGCTATGTGGAGAGAGCGGGGCAGTGGGATTAGTTTGGGATTGATACAGGGCTATGGGGAGAGAGCGGGGCAGTGGGATTAGTTTGGGGATTGATACAGGGCTATGGGGAGAGAGCGGGGCAGTGGGATTAGTTTGGGATTGATACAGGGCTATGGGAGAGAGCGGAGCAGTGGGATTAGTTTGGGATTGATACAGGGCTATGGGAGAGAGCGGGGCAGTGGGATTAGTTGGGGATTGATACAGGGCTATGGGAGAGAGCGGGGCAGTGGGATTAGTGTGGGATTGATACAGGGCTATGGGGAGAGAGCGGGGCAGTGGGATTAGTGTGGGATTGATACAGGGCTATGGGAGAGAGCGGGCAGTGGGATTAGTTTGGGATTGATACAGGGCTATGGGAGAGAGCGGGCAGTGGGATTAGTTTGGGATTGATACAGGGCTATGGGGAGAGAGCGGGACAGTGGGATTAGTTTGGGATTGATACAGGGCTATGGGGAGAGAGCGGGGCAGTGGGATTAGTTTGGGATTGATACAGGGCTATGGGGAGAGAGCGGGGCAGTGGGATTAGTGTGGGATTGATACAGGCTATGGGGAGAGAGCGGGGCAGTGGGATTAGTTTGGGATTGATACAGGGCTATGGGGAGAGAGCGGGCAGTGGGATTAGTTTGGGATTGATACAGGGCTATGGGGAGAGAGCGGGGCAGTGGGATTAGTTTGGGATTGATACAGGGCTATGGGGAGAGAGCGGGGCAGTGGGTTAGTTTGGGATTGATACAGGGCTATGGGGAGAGAGCGGGGCAGTGGGATTAGTTTGGGGATTGATACAGGGCTATGAGGAGAGAGCGGAGCAGTGGGATTAGTTGGGGATTGATACAGGGCTATGGGGAGAGAGCGGGGCAGTGGGATTAGTTGGGGATTGATACAGGGCTATGGGGAGAGAGCGGGGCAGTGGGATTAGTGTGGGATTGATACAGGGCTATGGGGAGAGAGCGGGCAGTGGGATTAGTTTGGGATTGATACAGGGCTATGGGGAGAGAGCGGGGCAGTGGGATTAGTTGGGGATTGATACAGGGCTATGGGAGAGAGCGGGGCAGTGGGATTAGTGTGGGATTGATACAGGGCTATGGGGAGAGAGCGGGCAGTGGGATTAGTTTGGGATGATACAGGGCTATGGGGAGAGAGCGGGGCAGTGGGATAGTTTGGGATTGATACAGGGCTATAGGGAGAGAGCGGGACAGTGGGATTAGTGTGGGATTGATACAGGGCTATGGGGAGAGAGCGGGCAGTGGGATTAGTTTGGGATTGATACAGGGCTATGGGAGAGAGCGGGACAGTGGGATTAGTGTGGGATTGATACAGGGCTATGGGGAGAGAGCGGGGCAGTGGGATTAGTGTGGGATTGATACAGGGCTATGGGGAGAGAGCGGGGCAGTGGGATTAGTTTGGGATTGATACAGGGCTATGGGGAGAGAGCGGGCAGTGGGATTAGTTTGGGATTGATACAGGGCTATGGGGAGAGAGCGGGGCAGTGGGATTAGTTTGGGATTGATACAGGGCTATGGGGAGAGAGCGGGCAGTGGGATTAGTTTGGGATTGATACAGGGCTATGGGGAGAGAGCGGGGCAGTGGGATTAGTTTGGGATTGATACAGGGCTATGGGAGAGAGCGGGGCAGTGGGATTAGTTGGGGATTGATACAGGGCTATGGGGAGAGAGCGGGGCAGTGGGATTAGTTGGGGATTGATACAGGGCTATGGGAGAGAGCGGGGCAGTGGGATTAGTGTGGGATTGATACAGGGCTATGGGGAGAGAGCGGGGCAGTGGGATTAGTGTGGGATTGATACAGGGCTATGGGGAGAGAGCGGGCAGTGGGATTAGTGTGAGATTGATACAGGGCTATGGGGAGAGAGCGGGGCAGTGGGATTAGTTTGGGATTGATACAGGGCTATGGGGAGAGAGCGGGCAGTGGGATTAGTTTGGGATTGATACAGGGCTCTGGGGAGGAGCGGGACGTGGGGTTAGTTTGGGATTGATACAGGGCTATGGGGAGAGAGCAGGGCAGGGGGATTAGTTTGGGATTGATACAGGGCTATGAGGAGAGAGCGGAGCAGTGGGATTAGTTGGGGATTGATACAGGGCTATGGGGAGAGCGGGGCAGTGGGATTAGTTGGGGATTGATACAGGGCTATAGGGAGAGAGCGGGACAGTGGGATTAGTGTGGGATTGATACAGGGCCATGGGGAGAGCGCGTGACAGTGGGATTAGTGTGGGATTGATACAGGGCTATAGGGAGAGAGCGGGACAGTGGGATTCGTGTGGGATTGATACAGGGCCATGTGGAGAGAGCGGGGCAGTGGGATTAGTGTGGGATTGATACAAGGCTATGGGGAGAGAGCGGAATAGTGGGATTAGTGTGGGATTGATACAGGGCTATGGGGAGAGAGCGGGGCAGTGGGATTAGTGTGGGATTGATACAGGGCTATGGGGAGAGAGCGGGGCAGTGGGATTAGTTTGGGATTGATACAGGGCTATGGGGAGAGAGCGGGGCAGTGGGATTAGTTTGGGATTGATACAGGGCTATGGGAGAGAGCGGGGCAGTGGGATTAGTTTGGGATTGATACAGGGCTATGGGGAGAGAGCGGGGCAGTGGGATTAGTGTGGGATTGATACAGGGCTATGGGGAGAGAGCGGGGCAGTGGGATCAGTTTTGGATTGATACAGGGCTATGGGGAGAGAGCGGGGCAGTGGGATTAGTGTGGGATTGATACAGGGCTATGGGGAGAGAGCGGGACAGTGGGATTAGTTTGGGATTGATACAGGGCTATGGGGAGAGAGCGGGGCAGTGGGATTAGTTTGGGATTGATACAGGGCTATGGGGAGAGAGCGGGGCAGTGGGATTAGTTTGGGATTGATACAGGGCTATGAGGAGAGAGCGGATCAGTGGGATTAGTTGGGGATTGATACAGGGCTATGGGGAGAGCGGGGCAGTGGGATTAGTTGGGGATTGATACAGGGCTATGAGGAGAGAGCGGGACAGTGGGATTAGTGTGGGATTGATACAGGGCCATGGGGAGAGAGCGGGGCAGTGGGATTAGTGTGGGATTGATACAAGGCTATGGGGAGAGAGCGGAATAGTGGGATTAGTGTGGGATTGATACAGGGCTATGGGGAGAGAGCGGGGCAGTGGGATTAGTGTGGGATTGATACAGGGCTATGGGGAGAGAGCGGGGCAGTGGGATTAGTTTGGGATTGATACAGGGGTCTGGGGAGAGAGCGGGGCGGTGGGGTTAGTGTGGGATTGATACAGGGCTATGGGGAGAGAGCGGGGCAGTGGGATTAGTGTGGGATTGATACAGGGCTATGGGGAGAGAGCGGGGCAGTGGGATTAGTGTGGGATTGATACAGGGCCAGGGCGGAGAGAGTGGGGCAGTGGGATTAGTGTGGGATTGATACAGGGCTATGGGGAGAGAGCGGGGCAGTGGGATTAGTTTGGGGATTGATACAGGGCTATGGTGAGAGAGCGGGGCAGTGGGATTAGTTTGGGATTGATACAGGGCTCTGGGGAGGGAGCGGGACGGTGGGGTTAGTTTGGGATTGATACAGGGCTATGGGGAGAGAGCGGGGCAGGGGGATTAGTTTGGGATTGATACAGGGCTATGAGGAGAGAGCGGAGCAGTGGGATTAGTTGGGGATTGATACAGGGCTATGGGGAGAGCGGGGCAGTGGGATTAGTTGGGGATTGATACAGGGCTATAGGGAGAGAGCGGGACAGTGGGATTAGTGTGGGATTGATACAGGGCCATGGGGAGAGCGCGTGACAGTGGGATTAGTGTGGGATTGATACAGGGCTATAGGGAGAGAGCGGGACAGTGGGATTAGTGTGGGATTGATACAGGGCCATGTGGAGAGAGCGGGGCAGTGGGATTAGTGTGGGATTGATACAAGGCTATGGGGAGAGAGCGGAATAGTGGGATTAGTGTGGGATTGATACAGGGCTATGGGGAGAGAGTGGGGCAGTGGGATTAGTGTGGGATTGATACAGGGCTATGGGGAGAGAGCGGGGCAGTGGGATTAGTTTGGGATTGATACAGGGCTCTGGGGAGAGAGCGGGGCGGTGGGGTTAGTGTGGGATTGATACAGAGCTATGGGGAGAGAGCGGGGCAGTGGGATTAGTTTGGGATTGATACAGGGCTATGGGGAGAGAGCGGGGCAGTGGGATTAGTGTGGGATTGATACAAGGCTATGGGGAGTGAGCGGGGCAGTGGGATCAGTTTTGGATTGATACAGGGCTATGGGGAGAGAGCGGGGCAGTGGGATTAGTGTGGGATTGATACAGGGCTATGGGGAGAGAGCGGGGCAGTGGGATTAGTGTGGGATTGATACAGGGCTATGGGGAGAGTGCGGGACAGTGGGATTAGTTTGGGATTGATACAGGGCTATGGGGAGAGAGCGGGGCAGTGGGATTAGTTTGGGGATTGATACAGGGCTATGGGGAGAGAGCGGGGCAGTCGGATTAGTTTGGGGATTGATACAGGGCTATGGGGAGAGAGCGGGGCAGTGGGATTAGTGTGGGATTGATACAGGGCTATGGGGAGAGAGCGGGGCAGTGGGATTAGTGTGGGATTGATACAGGGCTATGGGGAGAGAGCGGGGCAGTGTGATTAGTGTGGGATTGATACAGGGCTATGGGGAGAGAGCGGGACAGTGGGATTAGTGTGGGATTGATACAGGGCTATGGGGAGAGAACGGGGCAGTGGGATTAGTGTGGGATTGATACAGGGCTATGTGGAGAGAGCGGGGCAGTGGGATTAGTGTGGGATTGATACAGGGCTGTGGGGAGAGAGCGGGGCAGTGGTATTAGTTTGGGGATTGATACAGGGCTATGGGGAGAGAGCGGGGCAGTGGGATTAGTTTGGGATTGATACAGGGCTATGAGGAGAGAGCGGAGCAGTGGGATTAGTTGGGGATTGATACAGGGCTATGAGGAGAGAGCGGAGCATTGGGATTAGTTGGGGATTGATACAGGGCTATGAGGAGAGAGCGGGGCAGTGGGATTAGTGTGGGATTGATACAGGGCCATGGGGAGAGCGCGGGACAGTGGGATTAGTGTGGGATTGATACAGGGCTATAGGGAGAGAGCGGGACAGTGGGATTAGTTTGGGATTGATACAGGGCTATGGGGAGAGAGCGGGGCAGGGGGATTAGTTTGGGATTGATACAGGGCTACGAGGAGAGAGCGGAGCAGTGGGATTAGTGTGGGATTGATACAGGGCTATGGGGAGAGAGCGGGGCAGTGGGATTAGTTTGGGATTGATACCGGGCTGTGGGGAGAGAGCGGGCAGTGGGATTAGTTTGGGATTGATACAGGGCCATGGGGAGAGCGCGCGACAGTGGGATTAGTGTGGGATTGATACAGGGCTATAGGGAGAGAGCGGGACAGTGGGATTAGTGTGGGATTGATACAGGGCCAGGGCGGAGAGAGTGGGGCAGTGGGATTAGTGTGGGATTGATACAAGGCTATGGGGAGAGAGCGGGGCAGTGGGATTAGTTTGGGATTGATACAGGGCTATGGGGAGAGAGCGGGGCCGTGGGATTAGTGCGGGATTGATACAGGGCTATGGGGATAGAGCGGGGCAGTGGGATTAGTTTGGGGATTGATACAGGGCTATGGGGAGAGAGCGGGGCAGTGGGATTAGTTTGGGATTGATACAGGGCTCTGGGGAGGGAGCGGGACGGTGGGGTTAGTTTGGGATTGATACAGGGCTATGGGGAGAGAGCGGGGCAGGGGGATTAGTTTGGGATTGATACAGGGCTATGAGGAGAGAGCGGATCAGTGGGATTAGTTGGGGATTGATACAGGGCTATGGGGAGAGCGGGGCAGTGGGATTAGTTGGGGATTGATACAGGGCTATGAGGAGAGAGCGGGGCAGTGGGATTAGTGTGGGATTGATACAGGGCTATAGGGAGAGAGCGGGACAGTGGGATTAGTGTGGGATTGATACAGGGCCATGGGGAGAGCGCGTGACAGTGGGATTAGTGTGGGATTGATACAGGGCTATAGGGAGAGAGCGGGACAGTGGGATTAGTGTGGGATTGATACAGGGCCATGGGGAGAGAGCGGGGCAGTGGGATTAGTGTGGGATTGATACAAGGCTATGGGGAGAGAGCGGAATAGTGGGATTAGTGTGGGATTGATACAGGGCTATGGGGAGAGAGTGGGGCAGTGGGATTAGTGTGGGATTGATACAGGGCTATGGGGAGAGAGCGGGGCAGTGGGATTAGTTTGGGATTGATACAGGGCTCTGGGGAGAGAGCGGGGCGGTGGGGTTAGTGTGGGATTGATACAGGGCTATGGGGAGAGAGCGGGGCAGTGGGATTAGTGTGGGATTGATACAGGGCTATGGGGAGAGAGCGGGGCAGTGGGATTAGTGTGGGATTGATACAGGGCTATGGGGAGAGAGCGGGACAGTGGGATTAGTGTGGGATTGATACTAGGCTATGGGGAGAGAGCGGGGCAGTGGGATTAGTTTGGGATTGATACAGGGCTGTGGGGAGAGAGCGGGGCAGTGGGATTAGTGTGGGATTGATACAGGGCTATGAGGAGAGAGCGAGGCAGTGGGATTAGTTTGGGATTGATACAGGGCTATGGGGAGAGAGCGGGGCAGTGGGATGAGTGTGGGATTGATACAGGGCTATGGGGAGAGAGCGGGACAGTGGGATTAGTGTTTGATTGATACAGGGCTATGGGGAGAGAGCGGGGCAGTGGGATTAGTGTGGGATTGATACAGGGCTATGGGGAGAGAGCGGGGCAGTTGGATTAGTTTGTGGATTGATACAGGGCTATGGGGAGAGAGCGGGACAGTGGGATTAGTTTGGGGATTGATTCAGGGCTATGGGGAGAGAGCGGGGCAGTGGGATTAGTTTGGGGATTGATACAGGGCTATGGGGAGAGAGCGAGAC
>JASTWF010001869.1:0-30000 GCA_030390025.1 Squalus acanthias | reverse complement strand
CCGAGCTCTGGAATTCCCTCCCTAAACCTCTCCGCCTCTCTCTCCTCCTTTAAGACGCTCCTTAAAACCGACCTCTTTGACCCAGCTTTTGGTCACCTGTCCTAATATCTCATGTGGCTCGGTGTCAAATTTAGTCTGATTTACGCTCCTGTGAGAAGCGCGTTGGGTAGTTGAAGGCGCTGTTCGGATGTGTGTAGCTATATTTGAGTACTATTCCACGGCAGTGTTACCCCCACGTTCAGCGAGTGAAAGGGTGCCATGGCGACAGGAATGATTCATTCTATTAATGGCTTCAATTCAGTTGGCGAAGGCCAGTCAAAGATGTCAAGAAGCAGGCATATGCCAAGTCAGTGGAGGAGCTCCCCTTCACCCCACCCCCAACCCCCGCTCGCTGATGAAAGATCTTTATAAATTGCTGTCGCTCTCAGTCCCTGCTGACGCACAGCTGTGAGCTTGGACCACCTGGCAATTGCTGAGATAATAAGCTAACAGTTGCAGTCGCATTTCTGGCCTGGTCCCCAAAATAGCTTTTTTCGTTTGCCTCCTAATCTCTGGCATGAATGCAATGTGGAGATATGAGTCAGTCCGGCTCATGTGCAACTTAGAAATGCTGAGCATTTCCCAGGGGCGCTTCACCAGGTGCAAGGTTATGTTCAGTGGAATTCCCTCCCTAAACCTCTCCGCCTCTCTCCTTCTTTAAGACGCTCCTTAAAACCGACCTCTTTGACCCAGCTTTTGGTCGCCTGTCCCTAATATCTCCGTCTGTGGCTCGCTGTCAGACTTTGTCTGCTGTGGAGCGCCTCGGGACACTTTCCTTCTCTCAGGCAGTCCCTCGGAACCGAGGACGACTTGCTTCCACACTAGAAATGAGTTCTCAGGCGGACTGATGAGTCCAATGCGGGACCTTTGATACTGGGGCGGGCTGGGGTCGTGTCATCCGCTTTTCGTGTTAGCCACCCGACTGCAATTGGATGTGGGAGATTGATGCCATTTTCCCCTCATTGGGCAATTGAGTTCCAGCATGTGGGAACCCATGAACCAATTAGTGGTTTCAGTCTGAAAGTCGCCTCTGATGATGTCATCATTGCTGCTGCATTGCAGGTCAGAGACTGCCTGGCCTTTGCTGTGAGAGGACCTGGATGCAAAATGAGCAGCAGCAGCCCTAAGTCTGCTCCCAGATATTTTTACACCAAGAGAGAAAGAGAGAGAGCTCCAGCCAGCCAAATGTGCTCCCGCCAGGTTTCACAATCGTGGTTCAGAACAGGCGTGCTTCACGTAGAACAAGGGTTAAAATCACAAAGGCCTTTCCAAATGGCATTATAGAGCCAATTTAGTGCTTGTTAAGGGCCTTAACAGCCTATCCCGCCTCTTAGAGGCGGGACGGAGTCGGGACCAGCAGACACGATTTAATGAAAATTGCGTGGAGGCGGGATGGAGGCGGACTTGTGCCCGCCCGCCAGTTTTTGCAATTTTAACCCCCCACACGCCTCCAAACCCGCCTCCACGGGTCAATGAAAATCCAGCCCTCAGTCTCTGTCACAGGTGGGGCAGACGCTGGTTGAAGGGGGCGGGTGGGGTGGGGGTGCTTGGGTTGACGTGCGCTCCTTGCGCTGCCTGCACTTGGCTTCCCGCTCGCTCCCGACGAAGAGACTCGAGGTGTTCGCCGCCTTCCCGGATGCTTCTCCTCCATCACTTTGTGCGGTCTTGGGGCCAGGGATTCCCAGGTGTCGGTGGGGATGTTGCACTTTTTCCAAGGAGGCTTTGAGGGTGTCCTTGAAGCATTTCCTCTGCCCACCTGGGGCTCTCTTGCCATGTCGGAGCTCCGAGTAGAGCGCTTGCTTTGGGAGTCTCGTATCGGGCATGCGGACGATGTGGCCCGTCCATCGGAGCTGATCGAGCGTGGTCAAAGCTTCGATGCTGGGGATGTTGGCCTGAACGAGAACACTGACGTCGGTGCGCCTTACTAAAACTGAGGTTTTACTATGTTCAAGGAGCTGTATAGATGCGAGGTGTTGTTTAGATACGGGTATGGTGGTGTCGTGGTTATGTTACTGAATTAATAACCGAGGGAATGTGGATTCAAATCCCATCAAAGCAGTTTGAGAATTTGAATTTAGTTCGCGGCCCTGAGCTGAGCTTCTGATCCCGTCTCCTCTCCATCACCAAGAGCGCCCACTTCCACCTCAGTAACATCGCCCGTCTCCGCCCCTGCCTCAGCTCATCCGCTGCTGAAACCCTCATCCCTGCCTTTGTTACCTCCACCCTCTGATTATTCCAACGCTCTCCTGGCTGGCCTCCCACATTCCACCCTCTGTAACCAGGAACTCATCCAAACCTCGGCTGCCCCCGTGTCCTAACTCACCCCAAGTCCCGTTCACCCATCACCCCCCTGTTGCTCGCTGACCTACATTGGCTCCCGGTCCGGCAACACCTCGATTTCAAAATTCTCATCCTTGTTTTCAAATCCCCTGCATGGCCTCCTCGCTCCCCCTTCCTATCTCTGTAACCCCCTCCAGCCCTACACCCCTCCCCATCTCTGTAACCTCCTCCAGCCCCTACACCACTCCCCATCCCTGTAACCCCCTCCAGCCCGACACTCCTCCCTATCTCTGTAACCTCCTCCAGCTCCTACACCCCTCCCTATCTCTGTAACCTCCTCCAGCCCTACACCCCTCCCCCATCTCTGGAACCCCCTCCAGCCCTACACCCCTCCCTATCTCTGTAACCCCCTCCAGCCCGACACTCCTCCCTATCTCTGTAACCTCCTCCAGCTCCTACACCCCTCCCTATCTCTGTAACCTCCTCCAGCCCTACACCCCTCCCCTATCTCTGTAATCTCCTCCAGCCCCTACACCCCTCCCCATCTCTGTAACCCCCTCCAGCCCTACACCCCTCCCTATCTCTGTAACCTCCTCCAGCCCTACACCCCTCCCTATCTCTGTAACCTCCTCCAGCCCCACACCCCTCCCCATCTCTGTAACCTCTTCCAGCCCTACACCCCTCCCCATCTCTGTAACCCCCTCCAGCCCTACACCCCTCCCTATCTCTGTAACCCCCTCCAGCCCTACACCCCTCCCATCTCTGTAACCCCTCCAGCCCCACAACCCTCCCTATCTCTGTAACCTCCTCCAGCCCTACACCCCTCCCTATCTCTGTAACCCCTCCAGCCCTACACCCCTCCCCATCTCTGTAACCTCCTCCAGCCCCTACACCACTCCCCATCCCTGTAACCCCTCCAGCCCGACACTCCTCCCTATCTCTGTAACCTCCTCCAGCTCCTACACCCCTCCCTATCTCTGTAACCTCCTCCAGCCCTACACCCCTCCCCCATCTCTGGAACCCCTCCAGCCCTACACCCCTCCCTATCTCTGTAACCCCTCCAGCCAACACTCCTCCCTATCTCTGTAACCTCCTCCAGCTCCTACACCCCTCCCCTATCTCTGTAATCTCCTCCAGCCCTACACCCCTCCCCATCTCTGTAACCCCGTCCAGCCCTACACCCCTCCCCATCTCTGTAACCTCCTGCAGCCCCTACACCCCTCCCCATCTCTGTAACCTCCTCCAGCCCTACACCCCTCCCCATCTCTGTAACCCCCTCCAGCCCCACAACCCTCCCAGATCTCTGCGCTCCTCCAATTCTGGCCTCTCCCCGATTTCCATCGCTCCACCATTGGTGGCCGTGCCTTCAGCTGCCTGGGCCCCGAGCTCTGGAATTCCCTCCCTAAACCTCTCCGCCTCTCTCTCCTCCTTTAAGACGCTCCTTAAAACCTCCCTCTTTGACCAAGCTTTTGGTCGCCTGTCCTAATATCACCTTATGTGGCTCGGTGTCAAATTTTGTCTGATAATCGCTCCTGTGAAGCGCCCTGGGACGTTTTACTACGTTAAAGGCGCTGGATAAATACAAGTTATCGTTACAAAATCTGAAATAAAAACACAGCTGGTTCACTCATGTGCTCTTTAGGGGAGGAAACCTGCCGTCCTCACCCGGTCTGGGCCTACAAGTGACTCCAGTCCCGCACCATCTGAAATGGCCCAGCGAGACTATGGGCTGGATTTTGATACTGGGGCGGGTTGGGGGTCGTGTTATCCACCCGACTGCAATTGGATGTGGGAGATTGATGCGATTTTCCCCTAATTGGGCAATTGAGTTCCAGCATGTGGGAACCCATGACCCAATTAGTGGTTTCAGTCTGAAAGTCGCCTCTGATGATGTCATCATTGCTGCTGCATTGCAGGTCAGAGACTGCCTGGCCTTTGCTGTGAGAGGACCTGGATCCTGGATGCAAAATGAGCAGGAGAGAGAGAGATTTCTTTGCATCCAGGTCCTCTCACAGCAAAGGCCAGGCAGTCTTTTAAGACCTTCGATGCAGCAGCATCAGAGGCGACTTTCAGACCTAATACTACTACTACCTTCATCACATCTCCGTTGTAATAGTGGACCTGTAGCTGATAGTCAGCTATCCAAATGTGCTCCCGCCAGGTTTCACAATCGTGGTTCAGAACAGGCGTACTTCACGTAGATCAAGGGTTAAAATCACAAAGGCCTTTCAAAATGGCATTATCGAGCCAATTTAGTGTTTGTTAAGGGCCTTAACAGCCTATCCCGTCTCTTAGAGGCGGGACGGAGTCGGGCCCAGCAGACACGATTTAATGAAAATTGCGTGGAGGCGGACTTGTGCCCGCCCGCCAGTTTTTGCAATTTTAACCCCCCCCACACGCCTCCAAACCCGCCTCCACGGGTCAATGAGAATCCAGCCCACAGAGTTCTATCGAACCCGCTACCAGCGGTTCAAGGCGGCGGCTCACCACCACCTTCTCAGGGCAGCCAGGGGAACGGGCGATCAATGCCGGCCTTGCCACCGACGCCCACATCCCGAGAATGAATTTAAAAAATAATCCGGGCCAGACACAGCGAGGAGTGATCTTGAATGCGAGCTCCTTTAAGATTCCCGCAGGACAGCTGACCCCCTCTCCCTCCCCCCCAACAAGTATTGGAATTCTGGCCCATCTGTCGTCCGGTCACTTAATATCCTACAGGACTCGTTAGTGCTTTGGATGTTCCAGTGACCTGTGACCCATTGCAGTTCCACTCAGACGCACTGAACCCCCTCCCAGCGTATCTGATTACACCAGCGTTTTTTAATTCGTTCTTGGGATGTGGGCCTCGCTGGCAAGGCCAGCATTTATTGCCCATCCCTAGTTGCCCCTTGAGAAGGTGGTGGTGAGCCGCCTTCTTGAACTGCTGCGGTCCGTGTGGTGAAGGTGCTCCCACATAAGAAATAGGAGCAGGAGTAGGCCAATCGGCCCCTCGAGCCTGCTCCGCCATTCAATAAGATCATGGCTGATCTGATCCTAACCTCAAATCTAAAGAACACAAGAAGTAGGAGCAGGACCCGGCCACTCAGCCCCTGGGCCCGCTCCGCCACCCACAGGGCCCTGACCGATCCGAACTCAGCCTCATGTCCAATTTCCTGCCCGCTCCCCGTAACCCCTAATTCCCTTTACCTCTAGGAAACCGTCTATTTCTGTTTTAAATTTATTTAATGATGTAGCTTCCACAGCTTCCTGGGGCAGCAAATTCCACAGACCCACTACCCTCTGAGTGAAGAAGTTTCTCCTCATCTCAGTTTTGAAAGAGCAGCCCCTTATTCTAAGATTATGCCCCTAGTTCTAGTTTCACCCATCCTTGGGAACATCCTTACCGCATCCACCCGATCGAGCCCCTTCACAATCTTATATGTTTCAATAAGATCGCCTCTCATTCTTCTGAACTCCAATGAGTAGAGTCCCAATCTACTCAACCTCTCCTCATATGTCCATCCCCTCATCCCCGGAATTAACCGAGTGAACCTTCTTTGTACTGCCTCGAGAGCAAGTATGTCTTTTCTTAAATATGGATTCCAAAACTGTTAGGGAGGGAGTTCCAGGATTTGGACCCAGCGACGATGAAGGATCGGCCTGAGATATCACTGCAATTATACAGGGCCTTGGTGAGACCACAGCTGGAGTACTGTGTGCAGTTTTGGTCTCCTTACCTGAGGAAGGATATACTTGCCATAGAGGGAGTGCAACGAAGGTTCCCCAGACTGTTTCCTGGGATGGAGTGATTGTCCTATGAGGAGAGATTGAGTAGACTAGGTCTATATTCTCTAGAGTTTAGAAGAATGTGAGGTGATCTCATTGAAACATACAAAATTCTTACAGGGCTTGACAGGGTAGATGCAGGGAGGATGTTTCCCCTGGCTGGAGTGTCTAGAACCAGGGGTCAGTCTCAGAATAAGGGGTCGGCCATTGAGGACTGAGATGAGGAGAAATTTCTTCACTCAGAGGGTGGTGAATCTTTGGAATTCTCTACCCCAGAGGGCTGTGGAGGCTCAGTCGTTGAGTATATTCAAGACAGAGAGCGATAGATTTTTGAATATTAAGGGAATCAAGGGATATGGGGATAGTGCTGGAAAGTGGAGATGAGGTAGAAGATCAGCCATGATCTTATTGAATGGTTCGAAGGGCCGAATGGCCGACTCCTGCTCCTATTTCTTATGTTCTTATATTTCCAAGTCGGGATGGTGTGTGACTCGGAGGGGAACTCGGAGGTGGTGGTGTTCCCATGCACCTGCTGCCCTTGTCCTTCTAGGTGGTAGAGGTCGCGGGTTTGGGAGGTGCTGTCGAAGAAGCCTTGGCGAGTTGCTACAGTGCATCTTGTAGATGGTCCTCACTGCCTGACTACAGGCAAGGTTGTCACTAGCAGGCCAACGTTGGGTGCGGGATCTCCAGTTGTGTTCGGCTTTACCTGAGGCCTCGCTCAGCAGCAGGAAGATAAACCTGAAGCCACGATGTCAGGCTGTGTGCATCCCAGGGATCACTGGCAGCAGCCAAACAGCATTAATGGCTCCTCTCGCTCATTCTCTGTTCCCTCGTTTCCTCTCTCTCCTTATAGCTGCGATGTGCCGTCTCTTGTCAGAGCTCGCACAAGACTGCCAGATCATAGAATGATACAGCACAGGAGGAGGCCATTCAGCCCATCGTGCCTGTGCCGGCTCTTTGAACGAGCTCTCCAATTAGTCCCACTCCCCCCTGCTCTTTCCACCATATCCCTGCAAATTGTTTATTTTTACAGTATTTATCCAATTCCTCTCTTGTTGTTATGGTGGCAGGGCTACCCAACATTCATGGAGCTGTGCAAATTACCAGCACAGAGAGGAGGTCAGTCGGCCCATCACATCCGTGCCGACTCTGTGCTGGACCAATCCAAAATGCACCTCACTGCCTCGCTCTCTCCCTGCAGGTTCATGGACATTGGGAGAGGTTAATAGACACTGGGAGATGTTTATAGACACTGGGTGAGGTTTATAGACACTGGGAGAGGTTTATAGACACTGGGTGAGGTTTATAGACACTGGGTGAGGTTTATAGACACTGGGTGAGGTTTATAGACACTGGGTGAGGTTTATAGACACTGGGTGAGGTTTATAGACACTGGGAGAGGTTTATAGACACTGGAGAGGTTTATAGACACTGGGAGAGGTTTATAGACACTGGGTGATGTTTATAGACACTGGGTGAGGTTTATAGACACTGGGTGAGGTTTATAGACACTGGGTGAGGTTTATAGACACTGGGTGAGGTTTATAGACTCTGGGAGAGGTTTATAGACACTGGGAGAGGTTTATAGACACTGGGAGAGGTTTATAGACACTGGGTGATGTTTATAGACACTGGGTGAGGTTTATAGACACTGGGTGAGGTTTATAGACACTGGGTGATGTTTATAGACACTGGGTGATGTTTATAGACACTGGGTGAGGTTTATAGACACTGGGAGATGTTTATAGACACTGGGTGAGGTTTATAGACACTGGGAGAGGTTTATAGACACTGGGTGAGGTTTATAGACACTGGGTGAGGTTTATAGACACTGGGAGAGGTTTATAGACACTGGGAGATGTTTATAGACACTGGGTGAGGTTTATAGACACTGGGAGATGTTTATAGACACTGGGCGATGTTTATAGACACTGGGAGATGTTTATAGACACTGGGAGATGTTTATAGACACTGGGTGAGGTTTATAGATACTGGGAGAGGTTTATAGACACTGGGTGAGGTTTATAGAAACTGGGAGATGTTTATAGACACTGGGTGATGTTTATAGACACTGGGTGAGGTTTATAGACACTGGGTGATGTTTATTGACACTGGGTGAGGTTTATAGACACTGGGAGATGTTTATAGACACTGGGTGAGGTTTATAGACACTGGGAGAGGTTTATAGACACTGGGTGAGGTTTATTGACACTGGATGAGGTTTATAGAAACTGGGAGATGTTTATTGACACTGGGAGATGTTTATTGACACTGGGAGATGTTTATAGACACTGGGTGAGGTTTATTGACACTGGGTGAGGTTTATAGACACTGGGAGATGTTTATAGACACTGGGTGAGGTTTATAGACACTGGGTGATGTTTATAGACACTGGGTGAGGTTTATTGACACTGGGTGAGGTTTATAGACACTGGGTGATGTTTATTGACACTGGGTGATGTTTATAGACACTGGGTGAGGTTTATAGACACTGGGAGATGTTTATAGACACTGGGTGAGGTTTATTGACACTGGGTGAGGTTTATAGACACTGTGAGATGTTTATAGACACTGGGTGAGGTTTATAGACACTGGGTGATGTTTATTGACACTGGGTGAGGTTTATTGACACTGGGTGAGGTTTATAGACACTGGGAGATGTTTATTGACACTGGGAGATGTTTATAGACACTGGGTGAGGTTTATTGACACTGGGTGAGGTTTATAGACACTGGGAGATGTTTATTGACACTGGGAGATGTTTATAGACACTGGGTGAGGTTTATAGACACTGGGTGAGTGAGTTTTGAGGACCAGAGCATCTTGACCTGTCTGCCATTGTTTTTATGCGGAAATATATATATCAGATTCAAGGAATATCTGGCTATTTAACCTATTCGACCAATTCTTACAGACACACCTCTGCCCAGGGCCCCGGCGAATCGAAAAGCCTCCGATACCGAGCCCACCTTCCAACCATGTACGACCCTAACTTACTTTGCGCTTTCCCACCGGTCCCAGTTTTGGAATTTTCTCTCCTGAAGACGCTGCCTCTTGATGGGTTGTCCTCGGCCCTTCTCTCCCGGGGGGACCATTCTCCAAGGGCGAGTGTCGATGCGCTATTCTACCATGAGAGGGTTTCAAAGCCGAGCTCAATCCCGCCTCCCCCAGGGTTCACACACACCCCGTGCCTTGAACCCCCTTCCCTGTCTCTCTCCTGCATTGTTGGGGTTCCATAGTGGGGTTCATCTACACTTTAACTCATGGCCTCAGTTTTGAGTTGTTCTCCCTCCGCCCCCCTCCCCATCTCTGTAACCTCCTCCAGCCCCTACACCCCTCCCCATCTCTGTAACCTCCTCCAGCCCTACACCCCTCCCCATCTCTGTAACCTCCTCCAGCCCTACACCCCTCCCCATCTCTGTAACCTCCTCCAGCCCTACACCCCTCCCTATCTCTGTAACCTCCTCCAGCCCTACACCCCTCCCTATCTCTGTAACCTCCTCCAGCCCTACACCCCTCCCCATCTCTGTAACCCCCTCCAGCCCTACACCCCTCCCCATCTCTGTAACCTCCTCCAGCCCCTACACCCCTCCCCATCTCTGTAACCTCCTCCAGCCCCTACACCCCTCCCCATCTCTGTAACCCCCTCCAGCCCCTACACCCCTCCCCATCTCTGTAACCTCCTCCCGCCCTACACCCCTCCCTATCTCTGTAACCTCCTCCAGCCCTACACCCCTCCCCATCTCTGTAACCTCCTCCAGCCCCTACACCCCTCCCCATCTCTGTAACCTCCTCCAGCCCTACACCCCTCCCCATCTCTGTAACCTCCTCCAGCCCTACACCCCTCCCTATCTCTGTAACCTCCTCCAGCCCCTACACCCCTCCCCATCTCTGTAACCCCCTCCAGCCCCTACACCCCTCCCATCTCTGTAATCTCCTCCAGCCCTACACCCCTCCCCATCTCTGTAACCCCCTCCAGCCCCTACACCCCTCCCCATCTCTGTAACCCCTCCAGCCCCTACACCCCTCCCTATCTCTGTAAACCCCTCCAACCCCTCCCTATCTCTGTAACCCCCCTCCAGCCCCTACACCCCTCCCCATCTCTGTAACCTCCTCCAGCCCTACACCCCTCCCTATCTCTGTCACCACCTCCAGCCCCTACACCCCTACCCATCTCTGTAACCTCCTCCAGCCCCTACACCCCTCCCTATCTCTGTAACCCCCTCCAGCCCTACACCCCTCCCCATCTCTGTAACCCCCTCCAGCCCCTACACCCCTCCCCATCTCTGTAACCCCCTCCAGCCCCTACACCCCTCCCCATCTCTGTAACCCCCTCCAGCCCCTACACCCCTCCCTATCTCTGTAACCTCCTCCAGCCCTACACCCCTCCCTATCTCTGTAACCCCCTCCAGCCCTACACCCCTCCCTATCTCTGTAACCTCCTCCAGCCCTACACCCCTCCCTATCTCTGTAACCCCCTCCAGCCCCTACACCCCTCCCCATCTCTGTAACCCCCTCCAGCCCTACACCCCTCCCCATCTCTGTAACCCCCTCCAGCCCTACACCCTTCCCTATCTCTGTAACCTCCTCCAGCCCCACAACCCTCCCAGATCTCTGCGCTCCTCCAATTCTGGCCTCTCGAGCATCCCCTGATTTCCATCGCTCCACCATTGGCGGCCGTGCCTTCAGCTGCCTGGGCCCCGAGCTCTGGAATTCCCTCCCTAAACCTCTCCGCCTCTCTCTCCTCCTTTAAGACGCTCCTTAAAACCGACCTCTTTGACCCAGCTTTTGGTCGCCTGTCCCTAATATCTCCTTCTGTGGCTCGGTGTCAAATTATGTCTGATTTACGCCCCTGTGAAGCGCCCTGGGACGTTAGAGGCGCTATATAAATGTAAATTGTTGTTGGAGCCTGCAAGTATCAAATCGGAAGACACAAATCGCTCGATTATTTTTTTGTCCATTTATTTATTCCCTGACACTAAACCAGTTTACACTCACGCTAAGTATTGTTTTTAAAAAAAAATGTACCGAAAATGATCCCGCGCTCATGCAAGACCGGGGGGTCCCCATCCCAGGGCTCCAGATCTCCTGGAGGGAGTCGTATTTTTTTTGTCTTTTGTCCACACACTCGCTAATGTCTATTATTGAAAAATTCAAATCCAATCACACAGCACACGATGAAGGGCTTGCATCACCGATGAAGACCATTGAGATTGAGCAGCGCATTGACTTGCCAGACTCCAAGCCGATCGTTCATGCTTTATACCGGGGCTGTGCCGGCTTGATGTTAGCCAGTGGGCTCCAGAACGCAGGCTGCGAGGTCGAGTGCCAGGCTCGCGTTTCCGAGGCGGACAATGGTCTTGTGTCTACGCTGGGTTGCCTGGAAAATAGTCATCATCCTGTGACTGGTCCGATAATAAGAGAGCACTCAAACCAAGGAATCAGTGGCATGGACGCCGGCCAGATTGTCCATCTCGTTCAGCGGGTCCGTCGAATGAAAGGTAGTGCATTTGTTTAAATAGCATCTGTCGGAGAGTAGGCCAAGATGATGACATGATCTTTGGGCCGTGCAGGCGTTCTGTGCCCATTGTCAATGCAGCAACGGTTTCACGAGGGGGGCCCCGTCTAGTCGTCTTCTGAAGACCAGTACTGATAGGCCGCAGCGATCGTTTCCACCGCCGTTTCCTCTCCTTTCCCCGAGCCTCCAAAGTATTCCCCTTGCAGATCGTTGAGCTCCTGGGGGTGGTCCTTGGGAGGCCAGGAGATGATTGGGTGGGGGCTTTTGTCGTCTTCCGTGTCTGTCCCTTGAGGTGGTCTCGCCGGCATCATGGACAGCGGGAAATCAACACTGTCGCAGTGAACCTCCTGCTCGAGCTCCCTACTAACACGCTGTGAGGCATCTTTCTTGCTCTGCTCTTCTTCAATGTCTTCAGGACTGTGTTGTGTGCCATAGAAGGCGGCGGTCTCGTGCTCGGTATCGTAAGTGTCTTCAATTAGCTTGGTTTTGCCATTTTCATCATCGAGTTCCTCAGGAAGATCCTGGGACACACTAGACTCGTGGAGACCGTCTTCTCCGAAGAGTTTTCCAGGAACGTTGCCCTCAGTCTTTTCATTGTTGTAACCTGTCATGGCCGTTGTGGCTAATGCTGCATCACTATTCAGTCCTGGACTATTCCTATTGAGAGACCCTAGTTGGCTGACGTTGAATGAGTTCCCCTCGCTTTCCTCTCTTGGTCCATGAAGCTCGCTTTGAGAGTCTTCAATCTTCCCAGGGCTTGTGCTTGGGACAATCTCTGGCATTGCCTCTTCTTGAAATGCTGTTGCTATCGGCTCGCCCATCAAAGATTCGTTATCGTAAACATCGTCCATTTCAATCGCTTGCCCATCCTTTCTCACGGAGATCTCTCTCTCTGGAGATCTGTCGGGATCTCCACCCAGCTTTGGAATTGCAAACGCAGATTTCTCCTCCTTGAAAGTATTCAGGAATTCTTGGCTTTCCACCACTTCCTCAACCGCTCGTGGGTCCTCTTCTTCCACCGTCTTTACGCCGTTGCTACTCTCTTGCGATTGATTTTCTGGTAGAAATCGTTCCAAATTCTCGCCATGGTCTGCCGCGGTATTGGCCGAACCTTCCAGCGTTCGGGAAGCATTTGGTGAATCTTCATCGTCAGAGGTTAATGAGCTATCCACGTCTGACGGAGTTGAGCGCCTGTTCGCCTTCACACACTGTGGCTCTATATTCACGTCTTCAATAGCGCCGGCCGTTACTGGAGTTTGGGATTTGTCTACCGTTTCAATCAAGGTTTCGTCTTCGGTCTCTCTCACATTAATGGATCCATCATACTCCGATTCAATGACCATACTTCTTGCAGAACTACCCTCCCCATTTGAGTTTGAGGCGACGTCACTCTCCTCCAGAAGATCAGCCCCATCCTGCTCACCTCCAAAATTCGACATTGTCGTCAAGTCTAATTTGTCATCGTTGATGTCTCCGGCCATCCCTTCTTTCATTGTCCACGTTTGCTGCTTTTCGACAGCCACATCTTCAGCATTCACACTTGACTCTGAAAAAGTATCTTCCCAAGGAGCTGTATCTTCACCTTGAGAAACCCCTTCGGATGTTGTACATGCTTCTGAAAGAGGGTCGTGTGACTGAGATGCATCTGCTGGGCGTTCGCCCAGTGATTGGCCCCCTATGTTCTGTGCTTCTAATAGGACCTCTTGTGCACTTCGTCGACTGCATTCCTGATCTTCTTCTGCAGTCCCGTCAACTCCATCTGGTGCTTTGCTCAACTCTTCACTCTCGAGAAGACTTTGTGTCTGCAGGACTTCTGCCAAACAATCTTGGTTTAGAGACTGGACAGCTGAAGACCTCGGAGGTTTTTCCTCTTGCGCTTGCCTCTCTTTGTTTTCAGTAACGGAAGGTGAAGCAACCCTTTCTTCCGCGGCCTCTTGTCTTTCCTCGAATTCCGACAGCTCATCCAATACTGGCTCCGCTCCCTTTTCCGCTTCTTCGGGTGTCTCTTCCATGTAAAATGGGACTTCATCCTTCACCAGACCCATCTCCTCTACCGGGCTCGCTATCTTCACCTCGAGATAATCTTCATCATCGCCAGTTGCTGCAACCTTCCTTTCAGCGCTCTCGGGTTTCTTGTCTTCCTCGATATGCTCCTCAGTTTCCTCACTCAGTTGTCCTTCCTCTGATCCTAGATCTTTCCTTCCATCGGTTAGCTGAGATTTGTCTTCTTCTGTTGTGGGTCTCGCCGTCACCTCACTAAACAGTACTTTCTCTGACACTGGATCAACATGTCCTTCTGAGCTCTTGGTTTCTGCCACGGGCTCTTTAATGTCTTCATTGAATTGTCCCTTTTCCAACTCCAGATCTTCCTTATCCTCAGTTGTCTCCAGCTTCTTGTCTTCTTCTGTCACAAACTCCTTGGTTGCGTCATCGAACAGTGCTCGTTCCGTCAGAAGATCTTGCTTGCTCCCAGTTGCCTTGAGGTTGTCTTCAACCATGTCCTCCTTAGCTGTGCCACTGCACAGTCCCGTGTCTGACACCGCTTCAACTTTTAACTCTGATGATTGACATTTCTCGCCTTCAGTCGCACGCGTTTGAGTTTCCTCAATGCGTCGTCCTTTCTTTGACGCAAGGTCTTCCTCTCCTTCAGATTCCTGAGACATTTCTTCCATCGCGAGCTCCTGGCTTGTGTCACTAGACGGTTCTGGCTCTGGCACTTGACCAGTCATGTCCTCGGCTATCTCTGACTGCTCTTTTTCTGTCACGTGCTCCTCAGCTTCTCTGACTTCTGGTTCTAGGTTGTCCTCTTCCTCAGATGTCCCAAACATCTCTTCCTCCACCTGGGGCTGCTCTTGCTCATGAGTCCCGTCACTGAACAGAAATTCCTCTGCGTCGAGCTCTCCCACTGATGGATCTTTGTTTGTCTCATGTTCCAAATCTTCTTTGACTGGCACAAGCTCGTTCCTTCCCTCTGATGTTGGGGCTATCTCTTCTGTTGCACATTCTTTAGCTGTGTCACTTGGCAATTCCCTCTCTGAAATGTCTTTCGCTCCTTCAGGCATCTCGGAATCCTCTTTTTCTACTGCATGGTCCTCAGCTTCCTCATTCAATTGGTCCTTCTCTGACCCCAGATCTATCTTCTCCTCAGTTATCTGAAATTTGGTGTCTACCGTCGCCTGCGTGTCACTGGGAAGTCCTTCCCCCACCGTTTGGTCAGCCAGTTCCTCAGAGATCTCGGGCTGTTTCTTTTCTATCCAGTGCCCCTTGGCTTCTCCGTTGGACTGCCTCTCCTCTGCCCCCAGAGCTTCATCCTCAGTTATCTTGTGTTCGACTTCCTCTGTCTGAGGCATCTCCTGATCTCTCACGTGCTCCTGAACTGTGTCACCAAACATTCCCATCCCTGAGCCGAGACCTTCCATTCCCTCAAAGGTCTCTTCCTGGGTGTGAGGCAGCTCCTGCTCTGCCACCTCTGAGATCTCCGGTTCCTCATTTTCTGCCGCGTGCTCTTTCATTTCCTCACTTAGTTCCCACTCCTCCGACCCCAGATCTTCCTTTCCCAGAATCGCCGAGGTCTTGTCTTCTTCTGCAGTTGCGTTAATGAGCAGCACTTTCTCGGACTCCGCTTTGCTCTTGCTCTCGGACATCTCTTCGTCTGACCCGTGCTCCTCGGTATCCCCACCGACTTGCCCGTTCTCTGGCACCAGGTGGCCTCTCCCCTCCGATATCAGAGTCTCTTCATCAACTGCGTGCTTCTGAATGTTGTCACCGGACAGCGGTTTCTCCGACTCTGGATCCGTCGCTCCCTCAGACACGCCCAACTCTTCTTCAATCACACGTTCCTTCATTTCTCTACTGTATTCTTGCTGCTCCACCGTTTGATCTTCCTGGACCTCAGTTACCTCATCTTCAGCTTCTCCTGTCACATGGCCACCAGCTGACGGTAGACTCTCTGAGGCTGGGATTTTCTTCCCCGTTAGTTCCCCGCGCCTCCCTGGGCCTGACTCTTCTGGAACCTGCTCCCCGCTCGCATCAGCGAGCCGTCCTTGCTCTGACGTCGAATCAAAGTTCACCTCGGCCAGCTCTGATTCCTCATCTGTGGCTAGCTCCTTAGCTTCGCCGTTCCCGGGCGTGCGATTTTCCTCAGTTATCTCGGCCGTGTCCTCTCTCACCGTGTGTTCCTCTGTATCCCTGCCCAGTGGCTCCTCTGTCTCCAGCTCCTCCTCTCTCTCCAGTATTTGGGACATCTCTTCCCTTGAATGTTTCTCGTCTGTGTCACTCCATAACTCCTTCCCTGGTTCGAGAGTGTTGCTGCCCTCAGGAGCGCCTGGCTCCTCAACCTCTGTCTGATGGTTCTCCTGAGTCCTACCACTGGACAATCTCCTCTCTGGCACCGAATCAACTGTTTCCTCCAACATCTCAGATTCATGCTCCTTCGGTCCCCCATTCAGTTGTCCCTTTCCGGAGCCCAGATCTTCCTGAGGTACCTGTGGCTTGAGTTCATCTGCCATGCGCTCCTGGGTTGTGCCGTTGGACAACGCCTTTGGTGACCCGAAATCATTGTCTTCCTCCGACGTCCCTGGCCGGTTGTCCCTCACGTTCTCCTCAGTTTCTCTGTCGGATTGTCCCCGCTGGTTCTCCAGCTCTTGGTTGACCTGGGGGTCGTCGCCTTCTGTCACGTTCTCACCGTTGAGCGTCAGTTTCCCCACCCCGGGATTGGCCAGCGCCTCCGACAGCTCGTTTTCTCCCCCGCACTCCTCGGTGTCTCCATTAACCTGCTGATTCTTCTTCCTCAGCCTCAGGTCGTCCTCCCTCACGATGATCTCAACCGCGTCTTCCGCCGGAGGCTCACGGTTGAACAGGAGCTTCTCTGACTCGAGCTCCAATTCCATCTGGGGTTCCTGAGGCTGTTCTTCCATCAAACCCTCCCGAGTTTCCTCGTTGATCTCCACACCCTCTTGAATGAGGTCCTCCTTGTCCTCAGCGACCTCGGGCTGCTCTTCATCCACAAGCTCCTCACTTGTGCCATTGGCCAATATTGCTCCCAACACTCGGTCATTGTTCCCTCGAATTCCTCTCCGCCCATCACATCTTCTTTGACTCCTCCATCGAGCTGATCTTGTTCTTGACGTGGCTCTCCGTTTGACATCTCATTCTTCTCTTCGGTGTCGCTCTCCTCAGTTTCTCCATTGAGCTGGGCCGTCACTGTTCTGAAACCCGCCTTTCCCCCCTCCAGGTCTACTCTTTGCGAATCTCTCTGGGGAAGCGCCGCGCGCTCTAAGACCGAGCGGCACGATGAATTTTTCTCGGAGCCCAAGGCTGCCGTCGCTTCTTGGCTCTTCACACTCCGAGCGGCGACTTTACTCTCTGAGCTTGCGGTGCCAATCGTTGGGGGCTGGAACTCCTTTGGCCGATTGCCTCGGGCTAGACTCCGGGCTCTCAGGCCGTAGGCTGGAGAATCTGTCCCCGAGTGTAACTGCGCTCGTAGCCTCGCGATATCCCCGTCTCCGTCCCTGCTCTTTGATGGGTACAAAGGTTTCTCCACGGAAATCGCCCTCCTGCCTTGAAATACAGGCTCGTTCCTGTCCAGTTTCACCCTGGCATCTGCAAAAGGATCAGGGAAAATCGGTCAGTACAACTAAAAGTGCCACCTTAGCGTTAGAGATAAGAACAGGCTGACAAAAATCTCCAGCACAAGATACAGTATTCACAGCACAGAAACAGGCCATTCGGCCCAACAGGTCTATGCTGGCTTTTATGGTCCACTCGAGCCTCCGACAGTGCGGCGCTCCCTCAGAACCGCCCCTCTGACAGTGCGGCGTGCCCTCAGTGCTGCCCCTCCGACAGTGCGGCGCGCCCTCAGTGCTGCCCCTCAGACAGTGCGGCGCTCCCTCAGTACCGCCCCTCCGACAGTGCGGCACTCCCTCAGTACCGCCCCTCAGACAGTGCGGCGCTCCCTCAGTACCGCCCCTCTGACAGTGCGGCGCTCCCTCAGTACTGACCCTCCGACAGTGCGGCGCTCCCTCAGTACTGACCCTCCGACAGTGCGGCGCTCCCTCAGTACCGCCCCTCCGACAGTGCGGCGCTCCCTCAGTACCGCCCCTCCGACAGTGCGGCGCTCCCTCAGTACCGCCCCTCCGACAGTGCGGCGCTCCCTCAGTACCGCCCCTCCGACAGTGCGGCGCTCCCTCAGTACCGCCCCTCCGACAGTGCAGCGTCCCTCAGTACCGCCCCTCCGACAGTGCGGCGTCCCTCAGTACCGCCCCTCCCATAGTGCGGCGCTCCCTCAGTACCGCCCCTCCGACAGTGCGGCGTCCCTCAGTACTGCCCCTCCGACAGTGCGGCACTCCCTCAGTACTGCCCCTCCCATAGTGCGGCGCTCCCTCAGTACCGCCCCTCCGACAGTGCGGCGTCCCTCAGTACCGCCCCTCCCATAGTGCGGCGCTCCCTCAGTACCGCCCCTCCGACAGTGCGGCGCTCCCTCAGTACTGCCCCTCCGACAGTGCGGCGTCCCTCAGTACCGCCCCTCCCATAGTGCGGCGCTCCCTCAGTACCGCCCCTCCGACAGTGCGGCGCTCCCTCAGTACTGCCCCTCCCATAGTGCGGCGCTCCCTCAGTACTGCACTGGGAGTGTCGGCCTGGATTATGGGCTCAAGTCTCTAGAGTGGGGACTCGAACCCACGACCTTCTGACTCAGACACGAGAGAGCGTGCTACCCACTGAGCCATGGCTGACTAACAGCACTCCTTGAGTTTACTCAGGGAGGTTGGTGAAGCAATGCATTGTAGAATAATCGATTCTGCTCGTCAGCTATGGCTCAGTGGTCGCACTCTCTCTCTCGCCTCTGAGTCAGAAGGTCGTGGGTTCAAGTCCCGCTCCAGAGACTCGAGCAGAGAAATCCAGGTTGGCCGTCGGAGCAGCCGTCTTTGAACGTGCTCGCTTAAGTTGCAGAAATTCAGGAGGTTTGATTGAGATCTTTAACATAATGAAAGTATTGGATCCGGTCCATGTTTTCATAGAATGAGACAGCGAGGAAGGAGGCCCTTCGGCCCATCGTGCCTGTGCTGGCTCTTTGAACGAGCTCTCCAATTAGTCCCACTACATCGGGAGAAAGCGTTCCCGCTGGCAGGAGGGTCGGTAACCAGAGGACACAGATTGAAGATAATCGGCAAAAGAACCAGAGGGGAGATGAGGAGATTTTTTACGCAGCGAGTTGTTGTGATCTGGAACGCGCTGCTTGTAAGGGCGGTGGAAGCAGATTCAATAGTAACTTTCAAAAGAGAATCGGATAAATACTTGAAGGGGAAGATTCACAGGGCTGTGGGGAAAGAGCAGGGGGGAGTGGGACTAATTGGAGAGCTCGTTCAAAGAGCCAGCACAGGCACGATGGGCCGAATAGCCTCCTGCTGTGCTGTGTGACTCTCTGATTAAACAGGGTGAGGGGGTTTCCTGCGTGTCAGACAATAATCAATGAATGTCTCTGTGATGTCTGAAGTCCAGTGAGGTGCTGGATGCAGCCCTTACCTCTGTGAGACGCCGGGGCTCTCGCGGTCACTGATCCCGGGGGTATTCTTCGAATCTCGGCGTCCAGTAGAGCTCTAGGATAGAAAAGCAGATCTTTTACACGCAAATCTTTCATTTTGGTTTGTCTGCTTATCCCCACACAACTGTCCCTGTGTGTGTGAGAGTGTGTGAGTGTGAGAGTGAGCGTGTGTGAGTGAGAGAGTGTGTGTGAGTGTGTGTGTGAGTGTGTGTGTGAGTGTGTGTGAGTGAGAGAGTGTGTGTGAGTGTGTGTGTGAGTGTGTGTGTGAGTGTGTGTGAGTATGTGTGTGTGTGTGAGAGTGTGTGTGAGTGTGTGTGTGAGTGTGTGTGAGTATGTGTGTGTGTGTGAGAGTGTGTGTGTGAGTGTGTGTGTGTGTGTGAGAGAGTGTGTATGTGAGTGAGTGTGTGTGTGAGTGAGTGTGTGTGTGTGAGAGTGTGTGTGTGTGTGAGGGTGTGTGTGTGAGCGTGTCTGTGTGTGTGAGTGTGTGTGTGAGTGTGAGTGTGTGTGTGAGTGTGTGTGTGCGTGAGTGAGAGAGTGTGTGAGTGAGTGAGTGTGTGTGAGTGTGTGTGTGTGTGAGAGTGTGCGTGAGTGTGAGTGTGTGTGAGTGAGAGAGTGTGTGAGTGTGTGTGTGAGTGAGAGAGTGTGTGAGTTTGTGTGTGAGTGTGTGTAAGTGTGAGTGAGAGTGTGAGTGAGAGAGTGTGTGTGTATTTCTGTGAGTGTGTGTATTTGTGAGTGTGTGTGTGAGTGTGTATATTTGTGAGTGTGTGTGTGAGTGTGTGTATTTGTGAATGTGTGTGAGAGTGTGAGTGTGTGTGTGTCTGTCTGTGTCTGTGTCTGTGTGTCTGTGTCTCTGTCTGTGTGTCTGTGTCTGTGTGTCTGTGTCTCTGTCTGTGTCTGTGTCTCTGTCTGTGTGAGTCTGTGTGTGTGTCTGTGTCTCTGTCTGTGTGTGTCTGTGTCTGTGTCTGTGTGTCTGTGTCTCTGTCTGTGTCTGTGTGTGTGTCTGTGTCTGTGTCTCTGTCTGTGTGTGTCTGTGTCTGTGTGTCTGTGTCTCTGTCTGTGTGTCTGTGTCTGTGTCTGTGTGAGTCTGTGTGCGTGTCTGTGTCTCTGTCTGTGTGTCTGTGTCTCTGTCTGTGTCTGTGTCTCTGTCTGTGTCTGTGTCTCTGTCTGTGTGAGTCTGTGTCTGTGTGAGTCTGTGTGTGTGTCTGTGTCTGTGTCTGTGTGTCTGTGTCTCTGTCTGTGTGTGTCTGTGTCTGTGTGTGTCTGTGTGTGTGTCTGTGTCTCTGTCTGTGTGTCTGTGTCTCTGTCTGTGTGTGTCTCTGTCTGTGTGTCTGTGTCTCTGTCTGTGTGTCTGTGTCTCTGTCTGTGTGTCTGTGTCTCTGTCTGTGTCTGTGTCTCTGTCTGTGTGTCTGTGTCTCTGTCTGTGTGTCTGTGTCTCTGTCTGTGTGTGTCTGTGTCTGTGTGTCTCTGTCTGTGTGTCTGTGTCTCTGTCTGTGTGTCTGTGTCTGTGTCTCTGTCTATGTCTGTTCTCTGTCTGTGTGTCTGTGTCTGTGTGAGTCTGTGTGCGTGCGAAGAGTCCGCAGCCCCCGGCCAGGATTGGGTTAACCCCGGGAGGCTGTGGGATCGGTGCAGCGTCCCTCGGGGAGACAAAAGGCCCCGAAATGAATCGTGTCAGTCATCCAGCTGGATACAATGAGCTGTGGACGTGTGTGTGTGTGAGTGTGTGAGTGAGTGAGCGGTGATGTGGGGCTGGAGGGTCTGAAAGGCCTTGGGCCGCCCGCAGCCTAATCACCAGGACAATGTGCAGCAACAATCAGACACAGGGAGGACCAGCCCAGGGCTATTCAAGAGAAGAGAAAGAGCGGGGTTGGGCGATGATGTAATGCGACCCTTGCCAGCTTGCGTCACCCGGCAAGAATGTGCCGGAACGTGTGAGACGGGGCAGCGAGCGGGGGCGGGGAGCTTGGCTGGGGCCAATCCGGGACTCCCTGGATCTTCGGAAAAAAGCATCTCGCCACTTCCCCGCAGACAACGGATTCCGGAATTGGTCTCCCGATCCCTCAACGCCTCGATTTTACAATTCTCATCCTCGTGTTCAAATCCCTCCACGGCCTCCTCGCCCCCCTCCCTATCTCTGTGACCTCCTCCAGCCCCACAACCCCCCCGAGATCTCTGCGCTCCTCCAATTCCGGCTCTTGAGCATCCCCCGATTTCCATCGCTCCACCATTGGCAGCCGTGCTTCAGCCGCCTGGGCCCCGAGCTCTGGGATTCCCTCCCTAAACCTCTCCGCCTCTCTCTCCTCCTTTAAGACCCTCCTTAAAACCTCCCTCTTTGACCCAGCTTTTGGTCACCTGTCCTAATATCTCCTTATGTGGCTCGGTGTCAAATTTTGTCTGATAATCGCTCCTGTGAAGCGCCCTGGGACATTTTATGATGTTAAAGGCGCTATATAAATACAAGGTGCTGTTGTAATGTAGGAAACGCGGCAGCCAATTTGCGCACAGCAAGCTCCCACAAACAACAATGTGATAATGACCAGATCATCTGTTTTAGTGATGTTGGTTGAGGGATAAATATTGGCCCCAGGACACCAGGGAGAACTCCCCCTGCTCTTCTTCCAATAGTGGCCGTGGGATCTTTTACATCCACCTGAGAGGGCAGACGGGGCCTCGGTTTAACGTCTCATCCGAAAGACGGCACCTCCGACAGTGCGGCGCTCCCTCAGTACTGCCCCTCCAACAGTGCGGCGCTCCCTCAGTACTGCCCCTCCGACAGTGCGGCGCATCCTCAGTACTGCCCCTCCGACAGTGCGGAGCTCCCTCAGTACTGCCCCTCCGACAGTGCGGCGCTCCCTCAGTACTGCCCCTCCGACAGTGCGGAGCTCCCTCAGTAATGCCCCTCCGACAGTGTGGCGCTCCCTCAGTACCGCCCCTCCGACAGTGCGGCGCTCCCTCAGTACCGCCCCTCCGACAGTGCGGCGCTCCCTCAGTACCGCCCCTCCGACAGTGCGGCGCTCCCTCAGTACTGCCCCTCCGACAGTGCGGCGCTCCCTCAGTACTCCCCCTCCGACAGTGCGGCGCTCCCTCAGTACCGCCCCTCCGACAGTGCGGCGCTCCCTCAGTACTGCCCCTCCGACAGTGCGGCGCTCCTCAGTACAGCCCCTCCGACAGTGCGGCGCTCCCTCAGTACCGCCCCTCCGACAGTGCGGCGCTCCCTCAGTACAGCCCCTCCGACAGTGCGGCGCTCCCTCAGTACCGCCCCTCCGACAGTGCGGCGCTCCCTCAGTACCGCCCCTCCGACAGTGCGGCGCTCCCTCAGTACTGCCCCTCCGACAGTGCGGCGCTCCCTCAGTACCGCCCCTCCGACAGTGCGGCGCTCCCTCAGTACTGCCCCTCCGACAGTGCGGCGCTCCCTCAGTACCTGCCCCTCCGACAGTGCGGCGCTCCCTCAGTACCGCCCCTCCGACAGTGCGGCACTCCCTCAGTACCGCCCCTCCGACAGTGCGGCGCTCCCTCAGTACCGCCCCTCCGACAGTGCGGCGCTCCCTCAGTACCGCCTCTCCGACAGTGCGGCGCTCCCTCAGTACCGCCCCTCCGACAGTGCGGCGCTCCCTCAGTACTGCCCCTCCGACAGTGCGGCGTCCCTCAGTACCGCCCCTCCGACAGTGCGGCGCTCACTCAGTACTGCCCCTCCGACAGTGCGGCGCTCCCTCAGTACCGCCCCTCCGACAGTGCGGCGCTCACTCAGTACCGCCCCTCCGACAGTGCGGCGCTCCCTCAGTACCGCCCCTCCGACAGTGCGGCGCTCACTCAGTACCGCCCCTCCGACAGTGCGGCGCTCACTCAGTACCGCCCCTCCGACAGTGCGGCGCTCCCTCAGTACCGCCCCTCCGACAGTGCGGCGCTCACTCAGTACTGCCCCTCCGACAGTGCGGCGCTCCCTCAGTACCGCCCCTCCGACAGTGCGGAGCTCCCTCAGTACCGCCCCTCCGACAGTGCGGCGCTCCCTCAGTACCGCCCCTCCGACAGTGCGGCGCTCCCTCAGTACTGCCCCTCCGACAGTGCGGCGCTCCCTCAGTACCGCCCCTCCGACAGTGCGGCGCTCCCTCAGTACCGCCCCTCCGACAGTGCGGCACTCCCTCAGTACCGCCCCTCCGACAGTGCGGCGCTCCCTCAGTACCGCCCCTCCGACAGTGCGGCGCTCCCTCAGTACCGCCCCTCCGACAGTGCGGCGCTCCCTCAGTACCGCCCCTCCGACAGTGCGGCGCTCCCTCAGTACCGCCCCTCCGACAGTGCGGCGCTCCCTCAGTACCGCCCCTCCGACAGTGCGGCGCTCCCTCAGTACTGCCCCTCCGACAGTGCGGCGTCCCTCAGTACCGCCCCTCCGACAGTGCGGCGCTCCCTCAGTACTGCCCCTCCGACAGTGCGGCGCTCCCTCAGTACCGCCCCTCCGACAGTGCGGCGCTCCCTCAGTACCGCCCCTCCGACAGTGCGGCGCTCCCTCAGTACCGCCCCTCCGACAGTGCGGCGCTCACTCAGTACTGCCCCTCCGACAGTGCGGCGCTCCCTCAGTACCGCCCCTCCGACAGTGCGGCGCTCACTCAGTACCGCCCCTCCGACAGTGCGGCGCTCCCTCAGTACCGCCCCTCCGACAGTGCGGCGCTCCCTCAGTACTGCCCCTCCGACAGTGCGGCGCTCCCTCAGTACCGCCCCTCCGACAGTGCGGCGCTCCCTCAGTACTGCCCCTCCGACAGTGCGGCGCTCCCTCAGTACCGCCCCTCCGACAGTGCGGCGCTCCCTCAGTACCGCCCCTCCGACAGTGCGGCGCTCCCTCAGTACCGCCCCTCCGACAGTGCGGCGCTCACTCAGTACTGCCCCTCCGACAGTGCGGCGCTCCCTCAGTACCGCCCCTCCGACAGTGCGGCGCTCCCTCAGTACTGCCCCTCCGACAGTGCGGCGCTCCCTCAGTACCGCCCCTCCGACAGTGCGGCGCTCACTCAGTACCGCCCCTCCGACAGTGCGGCGCTCCCTCAGTACCGCCCCTCCGACAGTGCGGCGCTCCCTCAGTACTGCCCCTCCGACAGTGCGGCGCACCCTCAGTACCGCCCCTCCGACAGTGCGGCGCACCCTCAGTACCGCCCCTCCGACAGTGCGGAGCTCCCTCAGTACCGCCCCTCCGACAGTGCGGCGCTCCCTCAGTACCGCCCCTCCGACAGTGCGGCGCTCCCTCAGTACTGCCCCTCCGACAGTGCGGCGCTCCCTCAGTACCGCCCCTCCGACAGTGCGGCACTCCCTCAGTACCGCCCCTCCGACAGTGCGGCGCTCCCTCAGTACCGCCCCTCCGACAGTGTGGCGCTCCCTCAGTACCGCCCCTCCGACAGTGCGGCGCTCCCTCAGTACCGCCCCTCCGACAGTGCGGCGCTCCCTCAGTACCGCCTCTCCGACAGTGCGGCGCTCCCTCAGTACCGCCCCTCCGACAGTGCGGCGCTCCCTCAGTACTGCCCCTCCGACAGTGCGGCGTCCCTCAGTACCGCCCCTCCGACAGTGCGGCGCTCACTCAGTACTGCCCCTCCGACAGTGCGGCGCTCCCTCAGTACCGCCCCTCCGACAGTGCGGCGCTCACTCAGTACCGCCCCTCCGACAGTGCGGCGCTCCCTCAGTACCGCCCCTCCGACAGTGCGGCGCTCACTCAGTACTGCCCCTCCGACAGTGCGGCGCTCCCTCAGTACCGCCCCTCCGACAGTGCGGCGCTCACTCAGTACCGCCCCTCCGACAGTGCGGCGCTCCCTCAGTACCGCCCCTCCGACAGTGCGGCGCTCCCTCAGTACTGCATCTCCGACAGTGCGGCGCTCACTCAGTACCGCCCCTCCGACAGTGCGGCGCTCACTCAGTACCGCCCCTCCGACAGTGCGGCACTCCCTCAGTACCGCCCCTCCGACAGTGCGGCGCTCCCTCAGTACCGCCCCTCCGACAGTGCGGCGCTCCCTCAGTACCGCCCCTCCGACAGTGCGGCGCTCCCTCAGTACCGCCCCTCCGACAGTGCGGCGCTCCCTCAGTACCGCCTCTCCGACAGTGCGGCGCTCCCTCAGTACCGCCCCTCCGATAGTGCGGCGCTCCCTCAGTACTGCCCCTCCGACAGTGCGGCGTCCCTCAGTACCACCCCTCCGACAGTGCGGCGCTCACTCAGTACTGCCCCTCCGACAGTGCGGCGCTCCCTCAGTACCGCCCCTCCGACAGTGCGGCGCTCACTCAGTACCGCCCCTCCGACAGTGCGGCGCTCCCTCAGTACCGCCCCTCCGACAGTGCGGCGCTCACTCAGTACTGCCCCTCCGACAGTGCGGCGCTCCCTCAGTACCGCCCCTCCGACAGTGCGGCGCTCACTCAGTACCGCCCCTCCGACAGTGCGGCGCTCCCTCAGTACCGCCCCTCCGACAGTGCGGCGCTCCCTCAGTACTGCATCTCCGACAGTGCGGCGCTCACTCAGTACCGCCCCTCCGACAGTGCGGCGCTCACTCAGTACTGCCCCTCCGACAGTGCGGCACTCCCTCAGTACCGCCCCTCCGACAGTGCGGCGCTCACTCAGTACCGCCCCTCCGACAGTGCGGCGCTCCCTCAGTACCGCCCCTCCGACAGTGCGGCGCTCACTCAGTACTGCCCCTCCGACAGTGCGGCGCTCCCTCAGTACCGCCCCTCCGACAGTGCGGCGCTCACTCAGTACTGCCCCTCCGACAGTGCGGCGCTCCCTCAGTACCGCCCCTCCGACAGTGCGGCGCTCCCTCAGTACTGCATCTCCGACAGTGCGGCGCTCACTCAGTACCGCCCCTCCGACAGTGCGGTGCTCACTCAGTACCGCCCCTCCGACAGTGCGGCGCTCCCTCAGTACCGCCCCTCCGACAGTGCGGCGCTCCCTCAGTACTGTCCCTCCGACAGTGCAGCACTCCCTCAGTACCGCCCTTCCGACAGTGCAGCACTCCCTCAGTACCGCCCCTCCGACAGTGCGGTGCTCCCTCAGTATCGCCCCTCCGACAGTGCAGCACTCCCTCAGTACCGCCCTTCCGACAGTGCAGCGCTCCCTCAGTACCGCCCCTCCGACAGTGCGGCGCCCCCCCGACAGTGCGGCGTCCCTCAGTACCGCCCCTCCGACAGTGCGGCGTCCCTCAGTACCGCCCCTCCGACAGTGCGGCGCTCCCTCAGTACCGCCCCTCCGACAGTGCGGCGCTCCCTCAGTACTGCATCTCCGACAGTGCGGCGCTCACTCAGTACCGCCCCTCCGACAGTGCGGCGCTCACTCAGTACTGCCCCTCCGACAGTGCGGCACTCCCTCAGTACCGCCCCTCCGACAGTGCGGCGCTCACTCAGTACTGCCCCTCCGACAGTGCGGCGCTCCCTCAGTACCGCCCCTCCGACAGTGCGGCGCTCACTCAGTACCGCCCCTCCGACAGTGCGGCGCTCCCTCAGTACCGCCCCTCCGACAGTGCGGCGCTCCCTCAGTACTGCCCCTCCGACAGTGCGGCGCACCCTCAGTACCGCCCCTCCGACAGTGCGGCGCACCCTCAGTACCGCCCCTCCGACAGTGCGGAGCTCCCTCAGTACCGCCCCTCCGACAGTGCGGCGCTCCCTCAGTACCGCCCCTCCGACAGTGCGGCGCTCCCTCAGTACTGCCCCTCCGACAGTGCGGCGCTCCCTCAGTACCGCCCCTCCGACAGTGCGGCGCTCCCTCAGTACCGCCCCTCCGACAGTGCGGCGCTCCCTCAGTACCGCCCCTCCGACAGTGTGGCGCTCCCTCAGTACCGCCCCTCCGACAGTGCGGCGCTCCCTCAGTACCGCCCCTCCGACAGTGCGGCGCTCCCTCAGTACCGCCTCTCCGACAGTGCGGCGCTCCCTCAGTACCGCCCCTCCGACAGTGCGGCGCTCCCTCAGTACTGCCCCTCCGACAGTGCGGCGTCCCTCAGTACCGCCCCTCCGACAGTGCGGCGCTCACTCAGTACTGCCCCTCCGACAGTGCGGCGCTCCCTCAGTACCGCCCCTCCGACAGTGCGGCGCTCACTCAGTACCGCCCCTCCGACAGTGCGGCGCTCCCTCAGTACCGCCCCTCCGACAGTGCGGCGCTCACTCAGTACTGCCCCTCCGACAGTGCGGCGCTCCCTCAGTACCGCCCCTCCGACAGTGCGGCGCTCACTCAGTACCGCCCCTCCGACAGTGCGGCGCTCCCTCAGTACCGCCCCTCCGACAGTGCGGCGCTCCCTCAGTACTGCATCTCCGACAGTGCGGCGCTCACTCAGTACCGCCCCTCCGACAGTGCGGCGCTCACTCAGTACCGCCCCTCCGACAGTGCGGCACTCCCTCAGTACCGCCCCTCCGACAGTGCGGCGCTCCCTCAGTACCGCCCCTCCGACAGTGCGGCGCTCCCTCAGTACCGCCCCTCCGACAGTGCGGCGCTCCCTCAGTACCGCCCCTCCGACAGTGCGGCGCTCCCTCAGTACCGCCTCTCCGACAGTGCGGCGCTCACTCAGTACCGCCCCTCCGACAGTGCGGCGCTCCCTCAGTACCGCCCCTCCGACAGTGCGGCGCTCACTCAGTACTGCCCCTCCGACAGTGCGGCGCTCCCTCAGTACCGCCCCTCCGACAGTGCGGCGCTCACTCAGTACCGCCCCTCCGACAGTGCGGCGCTCCCTCAGTACCGCCCCTCCGACAGTGCGGCGCTCCCTCAGTACTGCATCTCCGACAGTGCGGCGCTCACTCAGTACCGCCCCTCCGACAGTGCGGCGCTCACTCAGTACCGCCCCTCCGACAGTGCGGCACTCCCTCAGTACCGCCCCTCCGACAGTGCGGCGCTCACTCAGTACCGCCCCTCCGACAGTGCGGCGCTCCCTCAGTACCGCCCCTCCGACAGTGCGGCGCTCACTCAGTACCGCCCCTCCGACAGTGCGGCGCTCCCTCAGTACCGCCCCTCCGACAGTGCGGCGCTCACTCAGTACCGCCCCTCCGACAGTGCGGCGCTCCCTCAGTACCGCCCCTCCGACAGTGCGGCGCTCCCTCAGTACTGCATCTCCGACAGTGCGGCGCTCACTCAGTACCGCCCCTCCGACAGTGCGGTGCTCACTCAGTACCGCCCCTCCGACAGTGCGGCGCTCCCTCAGTACCGCCCCTCCGACAGTGCGGCGCTCCCTCAGTACTGTCCCTCCGACAGTGCAGCACTCCCTCAGTACCGCCCTTCCGACAGTGCAGCACTCCCTCAGTACCGCCCCTCCGACAGTGCGGTGCTCCCTCAGTACCGCCCCTCCGACAGTGCAGCACTCCCTCAGTACCGCCCTTCCGACAGTGCAGCGCTCCCTCAGTACCGCCCCTCCGACAGTGCGGCGCCCCTCCGACAGTGCGGCGTCCCTCAGTACCGCCCCTCCGACAGTGCGGCGCTCCCTCAGTACCGCCCCTCCGACAGTGCGGCGCTCCCTCAGTACCGCCTCTCCGACAGTGCGGCGCTCCCTCAGTACCGCCCCTCCGATAGTGCGGCGCTCCCTCAGTACTGCCCCTCCGACAGTGCGGCGTCCCTCAGTACCACCCCTCCGACAGTGCGGCGCTCACTCAGTACTGCCCCTCCGACAGTGCGGCGCTCCCTCAGTACCGCCCCTCCGACAGTGCGGCGCTCACTCAGTACCGCCCCTCCGACAGTGCGGCGCTCCCTCAGTACCGCCCCTCCGACAGTGCGGCGCTCACTCAGTACCGCCCCTCCGACAGTGCGGCGCTCCCTCAGTACCGCCCCTCCGACAGTGCGGCGCTCACTCAGTACCGCCCCTCCGACAGTGCGGCGCTCCCTCAGTACCGCCCCTCCGACAGTGCGGCGCTCCCTCAGTACTGCATCTCCGACAGTGCGGCGCTCACTCAGTACCGCCCCTCCGACAGTGCGGCGCTCCCTCAGTACTGCCCCTCCGACAGTGCGGCGCTCCCTCAGTACCGCCCCTCCGACAGTGCGGCGCTCCCTCAGTACCGCCCCTCCGACAGTGCGGCGCTCCCTCAGTACCGCCCCTCCGACAGTGCGGCGCTCCCTCAGTACTGCCCCTCCGACAGTGCGGCGCTCCCTCAGTACCGCCCCTCCGACAGTGCGGCGCTCCCTCAGTACCGCCCCTCCGACAGTGCGGCGCTCCCTCAGTACCGCCCCTCCGTAAGTGCGGCGCTCCCTCAGTACTGCATCTCCGACAGTGCGGCGCTCACTCAGTACCGCCCCTCCGACAGTGCGGTGCTCACTCAGTACCGCCCCTCCGACAGTGCGGCGCTCCCTCAGTACCGCCCCTCCGACAGTGCGGCGCTCCCTCAGTACTGTCCCTCCGACAGTGCAGCACTCCCTCAGTACCGCCCCTTCCGACAGTGCAGCACTCCCTCAGTACCGCCCCTCCGACAGTGCGGTGCTCCCTCAGTACCGCCCCTCCGACAGTGCAGCACTCCCTCAGTACCGCCCTTCCGACAGTGCAGCGCTCCCTCAGTACCGCCCCTCCGACAGTGCGGCGCCCCTCCGACAGTGCGGCGTCCCTCAGTACCGCCCCTCCGACAGTGCGGCGTCCCTCAGTACCACCCTTCCGACAGTGCGGCGTCCCTCAGTACTGCCCCTCCGACAGTGCGGCGTCCCTCAGTACCACCCTTCCGACAGTGCGGCGCTCACTCAGTACTGCCCCTCCGACAGTGCGGCGCTCCCTCAGTACCGCCCCTCCGACAGTGCGGCGCTCACTCAGTACCGCCCCTCCGACAGTGCGGCGCTCCCTCAGTACCGCCCCTCCGACAGTGCGGCGCTCACTCAGTACTGCCCCTCCGACAGTGCGGCGCTCCCTCAGTACCGCCCCTCCGACAGTGCGACGCTCACTCAGTACCC
>JASTWF010001868.1:0-54558 GCA_030390025.1 Squalus acanthias | reverse complement strand
ACATCAACATATTCCCCAGGTAGAACATCACCATATTCCCCAGGTATAACATCACCATATTCCCCAGTATAACATCACCATATTCCCCAGGTAGAACATCACCATATTCCCCAGGTAGAACATCACCATATTCCCCAGGTACAACATCACCATATTCCCCAGGTATAACATCACCATATTCCCCAGGTATAACATCACCATATTCCCCAGGTATAACATCACCATATTCCCCAGGTATAACATCACCATATTCCCCAGGTATAACATCACCATATTCCCCAGGTATAACATCACCATATTCCCCAGGTACAACATCACCATATTCCCCAGGTATAACATCACCATATTCCCCAGGTAGAACATCACCATATTCCCCAGGTACAACATCACCATATTCCCCAGGTATAACATCACCATATTCCCCAGGTATAACATCACCATATTCCCCAGGTATAACATCACCATATTCCCCAGGTATAACATCACCATATTCCCCAGGTATAACATCACCATATTCCCCAGGTATAACATCACCATATTCCCCAGGTATAACATCACCATATTCCCCAGGTATAACATCACCATATTCCCCAGGTAGAACATCACCATATTCCCCAGGTATAACATCACCATATTCCCAGGTAGAACATCACCATATTCCCCAGGTATAACATCACCATATTCCCCAGGTAGAACATCACCATATTCCCCAGGTATAACATCACCATAATCCTCAGAAATAACATCACCATATTCCCCAGGTATAACATCACCATATTCCCCAGGTAGAACATCACCATATTCCCCAGGTATAACATCACCATATTCCCAGGTATAACATCACCATATTCCCCAGGTATAACATCACCATATTCCCCAGGTATAACATCACCATATTCCCCAGGTATAACATCACCATATTCCCCAGGTATAACATCACCATATTCCCCGGGTATAACATCACCATATTCCCATGTATATCATCACCATATTCCCCAGGTATAACATCACCATATTCCCCAGGTATAACATCACCATATTCCCCAGGTATAACATCACCATATTCCCCAGGTATAACATCACCATATTCCCCAGGTAGAACATCACCATATTCCCCAGGTATAACATCACCATATTCCCCAGGTAGAACATCACCATATTCCCCAGGTATAACATCACCATATTCCCCAGGTATAACATCACCATATTCCCCAGGTATAACATCACCATATTCCCCAGGTAGAACATCACCATATTCCCCAGGTATAACATCACCATATTCCCCAGGTATAACATCACCATATTCCCCAGGTATAACATCACCATATTCCCCAGGTATAACATCACCATATTCCCCAGGTATAACATCACCATATTCCCCAGGTATAACATCACCATATTCCCCAGGTAGAACATCACCATATTCCCCAGGTAGAACATCACCATATTCCCCAGGTAGAACATCACCATATTCCCCAGGTATAACATCACCATATTCCCCAGGTATAACATCACCATATTCCCCAGGTAGAACATCACCATATTCCCCAGGTATAACATCACCATATTCCCCAGGTATAACATCACCATATTCCCCAGGTAGAACATCACCATATTCCCCAGGTATAACATCACCATATTCCCCAGGTATAACATCACCATATTCCCCAGGTATAACATCACCATATTCCCCAGGTATAACATCACCATATTCCCCAGGTATAACATCACCATATTCCCCAGGTATAACATCACCATATTCCCCAGGTATAACATCACCATATTCCCCAGGTATAACATCACCATATTCCCCAGGTAGAACATCACCATATTCCCCAGGTATAACATCACCATATTCCCCAGGTATAACATCACCATATTCCCCAGGTATAACATCACCATATTCCCCAGGTATAACATCACCATATTCCCCAGGTATAACATCACCATATTCCCCAGGTATAACATCACCATATTCCCAGGTATAACATCACCATATTCCCCAGGTAGAACATCACCATATTCCCCAGGTATAACATCACCATATTCCCCAGGTATAACATCACCATATTCCCCAGGTATAACATCACCATATTCCCAGGTATAACATCACCATATTCCCCAGGTATAACATCACCATATTCCCCAGGTATAACATCACCATATTCCCCAGGTATAACATCACCATATTCCCCAGGTATAACATCACCATATTCCCCAGGTAGAACATCACCATATTCCCCAGGTAGAACATCACCATATTCCCCAGGTAGAACATCACCATATTCCCCAGGTATAACATCACCATATTCCCCAGGTATAACATCACCATATTACCCAGGTAGAACATCACCATATTCCCCAGGTATAACATCACCATATTCCCCAGGTATAACATCACCATATTCCCCAGGTATAACATCACCATATTCCCCAGGTATAACATCACCATATTCCCCAGGTATAACATCAACATATTCCCAGGTATAACATCACCATATTCCCCAGGTATAACATCACCATATTCCCCAGGTATAACATCACCATATTCCCCAGGTAGAACATCACCATATTCCCCAGGTAGAACATCACCATATTCCCCAGGTATAACATCACCATATTCCCCAGGTAGAACATCACCATATTCCCCAGGTAGAACATCACCATATTCCCAGGTATAACATCACCATATTCCCCAGGTATAACATCACCATATTCCCCAGGTATAACATCACCATATTCCCCAGGTATAACATCACCATATTCCACAGGTATAACATCACCATATTCCCCAGGTATATCATCACCATATTCCCCAGGTATAACATCACCATATTCCCCAGGTAGAACATCACCATATTCCCCAGGTACAACATCACCATATTCCCCAGGTATATCATCACCATATTCCCCGGGTATAACATCACCATATTCCCCAGATATAACATCACCATATTCCCAGGTATAACATCACCATATTCCCAGGTATAACATCACCATATTCCCAGGTATAACATCACCATATTCCCCAGGTATAACATCACCATATTCCCCAGGTATAACATCACCATATTCCCCAGGTATAACATCACCATATTCCCCAGGTATAACATCACCATATTCCCCAGGTATAACATCACCATATTCCCCAGGTAGAACATCACCATATTCCCCAGGTATAACATCACCATATTCCCCAGGTAGAACATCACCATATTCCCCAGGTAGAACATCACCATATTCCCCAGGTAGAACATCACCATATTCCCCAGGTATAACATCACCATATTCCCCAGGTAGAACATCACCATATTCCCCAGGTATAACATCACCATATTCCCCAGGTATAACATCACCATATTCCCCAGGTATAACATCACCATATTCCCCAGGTATAACATCACCATATTCCCCAGGTATAACATCACCATATTCCCCAGGTATAACATCACCATATTCCCCAGGTATAACATCACCATATTCCCCAGGTATAACATCACCATATTCCCCAGGTATAACATCACCATATTCCCCAGGTATAACATCACCATATTCCCCAGGTATAACATCACCATATTCCCCAGGTATAACATCACCATATTCCCCAGGTATAACATCACCATATTCCCCAGGTATAACATCACCATATTCCCCAGGTATAACATCACCATATTCCCCAGGTATAACATCACCATATTCCCCAGGTATAACATCACCATATTCCCCAGGTATAACATCACCATATTCCCCAGGTATAACATCACCATATTCCCCAGGTATAACATCACCATATTCCCCAGGTATAACATCACCATATTCCCCAGGTATAACATCACCATATTCCCCAGGTATAACATCACCATATTCCCCAGGTAGAACATCACCATATTCCCAGGTATAACATCACCATATTCCCCAGGTAGAACATCACCATATTCCCCAGGTAGAACATCACCATATTCCCAGGTATAACATCACCATATTCCCCAGGTATAACATCACCATATTCCCAGGTATAACATCACCATATTCCCCAGGTATAACATCAACATATTCCACGGATATAACATCACCATATTCCCCAGGTACATCAGCACCATATTCCCCGGGTATAACATCACCATATTCCCCAGGTAGAACATCACCATATTCCCCAGTTACAACATCACCATATTCCCCAGGTATATCATCACCATATTCCCCGGGTATAACATCACCATATTCCCCAGATATAACAACACCATATTTCCCAGCTATAACATCACCATATTCCCCAGGTATAACATCACCATATTCCCTAGGTAGAACATCACCATATTCCCCAGGTACAACATCACAATATTCCCCAGGTATAACATCACCATATTCCCCGGGTATAACATCACCATATTCCCCAGGTACAACATCGTCATATTCCCCAGGTATAACATCACCATATTCCCCGGGTAGAACATCACCATATTCTCCAGGTGAACATCACCATATTCCCCAGGTATAACATCACCATATTCCCCAGGTAGAACATCACCATATTCCCCAGGTATAACATCACCATATTCCCCAGGTATAACATCACCATATTCCCCAGGTATAACATCACCATATTCCCCAGGTAGAACATCACCATATTCCCCAGGTATAACATCACCATATTCCCCAGGTAGAACATCACCATATTCCCCAGGTATAACATCACCATATTCCCCAGGTATAACATCACCATATTCCCCAGGTATAACATCACCATATTCCCCAGGTATAACATCACCATATTCCCAGGTATAACATCACCATATTCCCCAGGTAGAACATCACCATATTCCCCAGGTATAACATCACCATATTCCCCAGGTATAACATCACCATATTCCCCAGGTAGAACATCACCATATTCCCCAGGTATAACATCACCATATTCCCCAGGTAGAACATCACCATATTCCCCAGGTAGAACATCACCATATTCCCCAGGTAGAACATCACCATATTCCCCAGGTATAACATCACCATATTCCCCAGGTAGAACATCACCATATTCCCAGGTATAACATCACCATATTCCCCAGGTATAACATCACCATATTCCCCAGGTATAACATCACCATATTCCCCAGGTATAACATCACCATATTCCCCAGGTATAACATCACCATATTCCCAGGTATAACATCACCATATTCCCCAGGTATAACATCACCATATTCCCCAGGTATAACATCACCATATTCCCCAGGTATAACATCACCATATTCCCCAGGTATAACATCACCATATTCCCCAGGTATAACATCACCATATTCCCCAGGTATAACATCACCATATTCCCCAGGTATAACATCACCATATTCCCCAGGTATAACATCACCATATTCCCAGGTATAACATCACCATATTCCCCAGGTATAACATCACCATATTCCCCAGGTATAACATCACCATATTCCCCAGGTAGAACATCACCATATTCCCCAGGTAGAACATCACCATATTCCCCAGGTATAACATCACCATATTCCCCAGGTAGAACATCACCATATTCCCCAGGTAGAACATCACCATATTCCCCAGGTATAACATCACCATATTCCCCAGGTATAACATCACCATATTCCCCAGGTATAACATCACCATATTCCCCAGGTATAACATCACCATATTCCCCAGGTATAACATCACCATATTCCCCAGGTATAACATCACCATATTCCCCAGGGCATCACGAGGGAAATTAGAGAAGCATGCAATAAGAGCACAGCTGTCATCATAGGTGACTTTAACTTACATATAGATTGGACTAGCCTAATCAGTAAAAATAATGAGGAGGAGAATTCCTTGAGTGTTTAAGGGATGGTTATCTGGATCAATATGTCGAGGAACCAACTCGGGAACAGGCTATATTGGACTGGGTACTGTGCAATGAGAAGGGACTAATTAGTAATCTTGTTGTACGGGGACCCTTGGGTCAGAGCGATCATAACATGATCGATTTCTCACTCGAAATGGAGAGCGAAGAAATTGACTCAGAGACTAAGGTCCTGAATTTAAACAAGGGGAATTATGATGCCATTAGACGGGAACTGAGTAGGTCTGATTGGACAACGTTCCTGGGAGGACTGGAGGTAGATAAACAATGGCAAGCATTTAAAGATAGAATGACAAAATTGCAAAAATTGTTTATACCAATCTGGCATAAAAGGAAATCTAAAAAGGTGACTCAACCGTGGATAACAGGGGAAATTAGAGACAGCATAAAATCCAAAGATAGGGCGTATAAAATAGCCAAAAAAAGCGCCAGAGCGGAAGATTGGGAACAGTTTAAGATAGAGCAAAGGAGGACAAAGGGCTTAATCAAGAGGGGCAAAATAGCTTACGAAAGCAAGCTGGCGGAAAATATAAAAACTAACTCCAAAAGCTTTTATAAGTATATCAAGAGGAAAAGACTGGTGAAAACCAAAGTTGGTCCATTGCAGTCAGATACGGGGGAATATATAACGGGAAATAAGGAAATGGCAGACCAACTAAATGCATACTTTGGGTCAGTCTTTACGAAGGAAGACACAAAAAACCTCCCTGGGATATCGGGAAAAATAGGGACATGGGCAAAGGAGGAACTGACGCAAATCAATATCTCTAAGGATATGGTGTTAAGGAAGCTAAAGGGATTGAAGGCGGACAAATCCCCAGGGCCTGATAACATGCATCCTAGGGTACTGAAGGAGGTGGCCCTAGAGATAGCGGATGCACTAAGTATGATTTTTCAGAATTCATTAGACTCGGGAACAGTGCCCATGGATTGGTGGGTAGCTAACGTTACCCCACTATTCAAAAAGGGGGGTAGGGAAAAAGCAGGTAATTACAGACCTGTAAGCCTTACATCAGTTGTGGGCAAAATGCTGGAGTCCATCATTAAGGATGAAATAGCGGAGCACTTAGCAAATGGGGACAGGATAGGACAGAGTCAACATGGATTTACAAAGGGTAAATCGTGCTTGACTAATCTATTGGAATTTTTTGAGGGAGTAACTGGTAAAATAGATGGGGGAGAGCCAGTAGATGTGGTGTACCTGGACTTCCAAAAGGCCTTCGACAAGGTCCCACATAAAAGATTAGCATGGAAAATTGAAGCTCATGGGATAAAGGGGAAAGTATTGACGTGGATAGAGAACTGGCTGTCAGATAGAAAACAGAGAGTTGGAATAAACGGCTCATTTTCTGAATGGCAGGCAGTAACAAGTGGAGTACCACAGGGATCTGTCCTGGGTCCCCAGCTGTTCACAATTTACATTAATGACCTGGATCAGGGAGTCGGATGCAGCATTTCCAAATTTGCAGACGACACTAAACTAGGAGGGGGGGTGGGCTCAGAGGAGGAGACCAGGAAGCTCCAGAGTGATTTGGACAGACTGGGTGATTGGGCGGATAAATGGCAGATGCACTATAATGTAGACAAGTGCGAAGTTATCCACCTTGGGTGCAGGAACGGGAGGGCAAATTATTATTTAAATGGCAATAAATTGGGAGAGGGGGAAGTACAGAGAGACCTGGGTGTTCTTGTACACCAGTCACTGAAGGCGAGCATGCAGGTGCAACAGGCGGTCAAGAAGGCAAACGGTATGCTGGCCTTCATAGCAAAAGGGTTGGAATACAGGAACAGGGATACCTTGCTGCAGCTGTACAGGGCACTGGTGAGACCACACCTCGAGTACTGTGTACAGTTTTGGTCGCCTCATCTGAGGAAAGATGTTCTTGCCATGGAGGGGGTGCAGCGGCGATTCACCAGGCTGATACCAGGAATGGCGGGATTGACCTATGAGGAGAGACTATGTAGTTTAGGGATGTACACACTGGAGTTTAGAAGATTGAGAGGGGACCTCATAGAAGTGTATAAAATTCTGACAGGTCTAGACAGACTAGATGCAGAAGGAATGTTTCCCTTGGCGGGTGAGAACAGAACTAGAGGACATAATTTAAGGATAAGGGCTAAACCATTTAGGACAGAAATGAGGGGGAATTTCTTCACTCAGAGGGTGGTGAACCTGTGGAACTCATTGCCACAGAGGGCAGTGTACGCCAGCTCATTAAATATATTTAAGAGGGAATTAGATATATTTCTACAGGCAAAAGGGGTTAAGGGTTACGGAGAGAAGGCGGGGACGGGATACTGAATTGGAGGATCAGCCATGATCTCATTAAATGGCGGAGCAGGCTCGAAGGGCTGGATGGCCTACTCCTGCTCCTATCTTCTATGTATCTATGTATCTATGTATCATATTCCCCAGGTATAACATCACCATATTCCCCAGGTATAACATCACCATATTCCCCAGGTATAACATCACCATATTCCCCAGGTATAACATCACCATATTCCCAGGTATAACATCACCATATTCCCCGGGTATAACATCACCATATTCCCCAGGTATAACATCACCATATTCCCAGGTATAACATCACCATATTCCCCAGGTATAACATCACCATATTCCCCAGGTATAACATCACCATATTCCCCAGGTAGAACATCACCATATTCCCCAGGTATAACATCACCATATTCCCCAGGTATAACATCACCATATTCCCCAGGTATAACATCACCATATTCCCCAGGTAGAACATCACCATATTCCCAGGTATAACATCACCATATTCCCCAGGTAGAACATCACCATATTCCCCAGGTATAACATCACCATATTCCCCAGGTAGAACATCACCATATTCCCCAGGTATAACATCACCATATTCCCCAGGTATAACATCACCATATTCCCAGGTATAACATCACCATATTCCCCAGGTATAACATCACCATATTCCCCAGGTAGAACATCACCATATTCCCCAGGTAGAACATCACCATATTCCCCAGGTAGAACATCACCATATTCCCCAGGTAGAACATCACCATATTCCCCTGGTATAACATCACCATATTCCCCAGGTATAACATCACCATATTCCCCAGGTATAACATCACCATATTCCCCAGGTAGAACATCACCATATTCCCCAGGTATAACATCACCATATTCCCCAGGTATAACATCACCATATTCCCCAGGTATAACATCACCATATTCCCCAGGTAGAACATCACCATATTCCCCAGTAGAACATCACCATATTCCCCAGGTAGAACATCACCATATTCCCCAGGTAGAACATCACCATATTCCCCAGGTAGAACATCACCATATTCCCCAGGTATAACATCACCATATTCCCCAGGTAGAACATCACCATATTCCCCAGGTATAACATCACCATATTCCCCAGGTAGAACATCACCATATTCCCAGGTATAACATCACCATATTCCCCAGGTATAACATCACCATATTCCCCAGGTATAACATCACCATATTCCCCAGGTATAACATCACCATATTCCCCAGGTATAACATCACCATATTCCCAGGTATAACATCACCATATTCCCCAGGTATAACATCACCATATTCCCCAGGTATAACATCACCATATTCCCAGGTACAACATCACCATATTCCCCAGGTATAACATCACCATATTCCCCAGGTATAACATCACCATATTCCCCAGGTATAACATCACCATATTCCCCAGGTATAACATCACCATATTCCCCAGGTATAACATCACCATATTCCCCAGGTATAACATCACCATATTCCCCAGGTATAACATCACCATATTCCCCAGGTATAACATCACCATATTCCCCAGGTATAACATCACCATATTCCCCAGGTATAACATCACCATATTCCCCAGGTATAACATCACCATATTCCCCAGGTAGAACATCACCATATTCCCCAGGTATAACATCACCATATTCCCCAGGTAGAACATCACCATATTCCCCAGGTAGAACATCACCATATTCCCCAGGTAGAACATCACCATATTCCCCAGGTAGAACATCACCATATTCCCAGGTATAACATCACCATATTCCCCAGGTATAACATCACCATATTCCCCAGGTAGAACATCACCATATTCCCCAGGTACAACATCACCATATTCCCCAGGTATAACATCACCATATTCCCCAGGTATAACATCACCATATTCCCCAGGTAGAACATCACCATATTCCCCAGGTAGAACATCACCATATTCCCCAGGTAGAACATCACCATATTCCCCAGGTATAACATCACCATATTCCCCAGGTATAACATCACCATATTCCCCAGGTAGAACATCACCATATTCCCCAGGTATAACATCACCATATTCCCCAGGTAGAACATCACCATATTCCCCAGGTAGAACATCACCATATTCCCCAGGTATAACATCACCATATTCCCCAGGTAGAACATCACCATATTCCCCAGGTACAACATCACCATATTCCCCAGGTAGAACATCACCATATTCCCCAGGTATAACATCACCATATTCCCCAGGTATAACATCACCATATTCCCCAGGTAGAACATCACCATATTCCCCAGGTAGAACATCACCATATTCCCCAGGTATAACATCACCATATTCCCCAGGTATAACATCACCATATTCCCCAGGTATAACATCACCATATTCCCCAGGTATAACATCACCATATTCCACGGATATAACATCACCATATTCCCCAGGTATATCATCACCATATTCCCCAGGTATAACATCACCATATTCCCCAGGTAGAACATCACCATATTCCCCAGGTACAACATCACCATATTCCCCAGGTATAACATCACCATATTCCCCAGGTATAACATCACCATATTCCCCAGGTATAACATCACCATATTCCCAGGTATAACATCACCATATTCCCCAGGTATAACATCACCATATTCCCCAGGTAGAACATCACCATATTCCCCAGGTACAACATCACCATATTCCCCAGGTATAACATCACCATATTCCCCAGGTATAACATCACCATATTCCCCAGGTAGAACATCACCATATTCCCCTGGTAGAACATCACCATATTCCCCAGGTACATCATCACCATATTCCCCAGGTATAACATCACCATATTCCCCATGTATAACAGCACCATATTCCCCAGGTAGAACATCACCATATTCCCCAGGTAGAACATCACCATATTCCACAGGTAGAACATCACCATATTCCCCAGGTAGAATATCACCATATTCCCCAGGTACAACATCAACATATTCCCCAGGTAGAACATCACCATATTCACCAGGTATAACATCACCATATTCCCCTATTGTAACATCACCATATTCCCCAGGTAGAGCATCACCATATTCCCCAGCTAGAGCATCACCATATTCCCCAGGTACAACATCACCATATTCCCCAGGTATAAAATCATCATATTCCCCAGGTATAACATCACCATATTCCCCAGGTATAACATCACCATATTCCCCAGGTTTAACATCACCATATTCCCCAGGTATAACATCAACATATTCCACGGATATAACATCACCATATTCCCCAGGTACATCAGCACCATATTCCCCAGGTATAACATCACCATATTCCCCAGGTAGAACATCACCATATTCCCCAGGTACAACATCACCATATTCCCCAGGTATAACATCACCATATTCCCCAGGTATAACATCACCATATTCCCCAGTATAACATCACCATATTCCCAGGTATAACATCACCATATTCCCCAGGTATAACATCACCATATTCCCCAGGTAGAACATCACCATATTCCCCAGGTACAACATCACCATATTCCCCAGGTATAACATCACCATATTCCCCAGGTATAACATCACCATATTCCCCAGGTATAACATCACCATATTCCCCAGGTATAACATCACCATATTCCCCAGGTAGAACATCACCATATTCCCCAGGTAGAACATCACCATATTCCCCAGGTATAACATCACCATATTCCCCAGGTATAACATCACCATATTCCCCAGGTAGAACATCACCATATTCCCCAGGTATAACATCACCATATTCCCCAGGTAGAACATCACCATATTCCCCAGGTAGAACATCACCATATTCCCCAGGTAGAACATCACCATATTCCCCATGTAGAACATCACCATATTCCCAGGTAGAACATCAACATATTCCCCAGGTATAACATCACCATATTCCCCAGGTATAACATCACCATATTCCCCAGGTATAACATCACCATATTCCCCAGGTATAACATCACCATATTCCCAGGTATAACATCACCATATTCCCCAGGTAGAACATCACCATATTCCCCAGGTAGAACATCACCATATTCCGCCAGATAGAACATCACCATATACCCAGGTAGACATCACCATATTCCCCAGGTAGAACATCACCATATTCCCCAGGTAGAACATCACCATATTCCCCAGGTAGAACATCACCATATTACCCAGGTAGAACATCACCATATTCCCCAGGTAGAACATCACCATATTCCCCAGGTAGAACATCACCATATTCTCCAGGTAGAACATCACCATATTCCCCAGGTGTAACATCACCATATTCCCCAGGTAGAACATCACCATATTCCCCAGGTAGAACATCACCATATTCCCCAGGTAGAACATCACCATATTCCCCAAGTATAACATCACCATATTCCCCAGGTAGAACATCACCATATTCCCCTGGTAGAACATCACCATATTCCCCAGGTACATCATCACCATATTCCCCAGGTATAACAACACCATATTCCCCAGGTATAACAACACCATATTCCCCAGGTAGAACATCACCATATTCCCCAGGTAGAACATCACCATATTCCACAGGTAGAATATCACCATATTCCCCAGATAGAATATCACCATATTCCACAGGTACAACATCAACATATTCCCCAGGTAGAACATCACCATATTCACCAGGTATAACATCACCATATTCCCCTATTATAACATCACCATATTCCCCAGGTAGAGCATCACCATAATCCCCAGCTAGAGCATCCCCATATTCCCCAGGTACAACATCACCATATTCCCAAGGTATAAAATCATCATATTCCCCAGGTATAACATCAACATATTCCCAGGTATAACATCACCATATTCCCCAGGTATAACATCACCATATTCCCCAGGTATAACATCACCATATTCCCCAGGTATAACATCACCATATTCCCCAGGTAGAACATCACCATATTCCCCAGGTAAACATCACCATATTCCCCAGGTATAACATCACCATATTCCCCAGGTAGAACATCACCATATTCCCCAGGTAGAACATCACCATATTCCCCAGGTATATCATCACCATATTCCCCAGGTATAACATCACCATATTCCCCAGGTATAACATCACCATATTCCCCAGGTATAACATCACCATATTCCCCAGGTACAACATCACCATATTCCCCAGGTATAACATCACCATATTCCCCAGGTAGAACATCACCATATTCCCCAGGTGTAACATCACCATATTCCCCAGGTAGAACATCACCATATTCCCCAGGTAGAACATCACCATATTCTCCAGGTAGAACATCACCATATTCCCCAGGTGTAACATCACCATATTCCCCAGGTAGAACATCACCATATTCCCCAGGTATAACATCACCATATTCCCCGGGTACAACATCACCATATTCCCCAGGTATAACATCACCATATTCCCCAGGTATAACATCACCATATTCCCCAGGTATAACATCACCATATTCCCCAGGTATAACATCACCATATTCCCCAGGTAGAACATCACCATATTCCCCAGGTAGAACATCACCATATTCCCCAGGTAGTAACATCACCATATTCCCCAGGTAGAACATCACCATATTCCCCAGGTATAACATCACCATATTCCCAGGTATAACATCACCATATTCCCCAGGTACAACATCACCATATTCCCCAGGTATAACATCACCATATTCCCCAGGTATAACATCACCATATTCCCAGGTAGAACATCACCATATTCCCCAGGTAGAACATCACCATATTCCCCAGGTAGAACATCACCATATTCCCCAGGTGTAACATCACCATATTCCCCAGGTAGAACATCACCATATTCCCCAGGTAGAACATCACCATATTCCCCAGGTAGAACATCACCATATTCCCCAGGTATAACATCACCATATTCCCCAGGTAGAACATCACCATATTCCCCTGGTAGAACATCACCATATTCCCCAGGTACAACATCACCATATTCCCCAGGTATAACATCACCATATTCCCCAGGTATAACATCACCATATTCCCCAGGTATAACATCACCATATTCCCCAGGTAGAACATCACCATATTCCCCAGGTAGAACATCACCATATTCCCCAGGTAGAACATCACCATATTCCCCAGGTACAACATCACCATATTCCCCAGGTAGAACATCACCATATTCCCAGGTATAACATCACCATATTCCCCTATTGTAACATCACCATATTCCCCAGGTAGAACATCACCATATTCCCCAGGTATAACATCACCATATTCCCCAGGTATAACATCACCATATTCCCCAGGTATAACATCACCATATTCCCCAGGTTTAACATCACCATATTCCCCAGGTATAACATCAACATATTCCACGGATATAACATCACCATATTCCCCAGGTACATCAGCACCATATTCCCCGTGTATAACATCACCATATTCCCCAGGTAGAACATCACCATATTCCCCAGGTACAACATCACCATATTCCCCAGGTATATCATCACCATATTCCCCGGGTATAACATCACCATATTCCCCGGGTAGAACATCACCATATTCCCCAGGTGTAACATCACCATATTCCCCAGGTAGAACATCACCATATAACCCAGGTAGAACATCACCATATTCTCCAGGTGGAACATCACCATATTCCCCAGGTGTAACATCACCATATTCCCCAGGTAGAACATGAGCATATTCCCCAGGTATTACATCACCATATTGCCAGGGTATAAGATCACCATATTCCCCAGGTATAACATCACCATATTCCCCGGGTACAACATCACCATATTCCCCAGGTATAACATCACCATATTCCACAGGTATAACATCACCATATTTCCCAGGTAGAACATCACCATATTCTCCTGGTAGAACATCACCATATTCCCCAGGTAGAACATCACCATATTCCCCAGGAATAACATCACCATATTCCCCAGGTATAACATCACCATATTCTCCAAGTAGAACATCACCATATTCCCCAGGTGTAACATCACCATATTCCCAAGGTATAAAACCATCATATTCCCCAGGTATAACATCACCATATTCCCCAGGTTTAACATCACCATATTCCCCAGGTATAACATCAACATATTCCACGGATATAACATCACCATATTCCCCAGGTACATCAGCACCATATACCCCGGGTATAACATCACCATATTCCCCTGGTAGAACATCACCATATTCCCCAGGTAGAACATCACCATATTCCCCAGGAGTAACATCACCATATTCCCCTGGTAGAACATCACCATATTCCCCAGGTAGAACATCACCATATTCCCAAGGTATAATATCATCATATTCCCCAGGTATAACATCACCATATTCCCCAGGTATAACATCACCATATTCCCCAGGTATAACATCAACATATTCCACGGATATAACATCACCATATTCCCCAGGTATATCATCACCATATTCCCCGGGTATAACATCACCATATTCCCCAGGTAGAACATCACCATATTCCCCAGGTACAACATCACCATATTCCCCAGGTATATCATCACCATATTCCCCGGGTATAACATCACCATATTCCCCACATATAACAACACCATATTTCCCAGCTATAACATCACCATATTCCCCAGGTATAACATCACCATATTCCCCAGGTAGAACATCACCATATTCCCCAGGTACAACATCACCATATTCCCCAGGTATAACATCACCATATTCCCCAGGTATAACATCACCATATTCCCCAGGTACAACATCACCATATTCCCCAGGTATAACATCACCATATTCCCCAGGTAGAACATCACCATATTCCCCAGGTGTAACATCACCATATTCCCCAGGTAGAACATCACCATATTCCCAGGTAGAACATCACCATATTCCCAGGTAGAACATCACCATATTCCCCAGGTATAACATCACCATATTCCCCAGGTAGAACATCACCATATTCCCCAGGTATAACATCACCATATTCCCCAGGTATAACATCACCATATTCCCCAGGTATAACATCACCATATTCCCCAGGTATAACATCACCATATTCCCCAGGTATAACATCACCATATTCCCCAGGTATAACATCACCATATTCCCCAGGTATAACATCACCATATTCCCCAGGTATAACATCACCATATTCCCCAGGTATAACATCACCATATTCCCCAGGTATAACATCACCATATTCCCCAGGTATAACATCACCATATTCCCCAGGTAGAACATCACCATATTCCCCAGGTATAACATCACCATATTCCCCAGGTATAACATCACCATATTCCCCAGGTAGAACATCACCATATTCCCCAGGTATAACATCACCATATTCCCCAGGTAGAACATCACCATATTCCCCAGGTAGAACATCACCATATTCCCCAGATAGAACATCACCATATTCCGCAGGTATAACATCACCATATTCCCCCGGTAGAACATCACCATATTCCGCAGGTATAACATCACCTTATTCCCCAGCTATAACATCACCATATTCCCCAGGTATAACATCACCATATTCCCCGGGAAGAACATCACCATATTCCCCGGGAATAACATCACCATATTCCCCGGGTATAACATCACCATATTCCCCAGGTATAACATCACCATATTCCTGGTGTATAACATCACCATATTCCCCGGGTATAACATCATCATATTCCCCAGGAATAACATCACCATATTCCCCAGGAATAACATCACCATATTCCCCAGTTATATAAATCACCGTATTCCCCAGGTATAACATCTCCATATTCCCCAGGTATAACATCACCATATTCCCTGGGTAGAACATCACCATATTCCCCAGGTATAACATCACCGTATTCCCCAGGTATAACATCACCATATTCCCCAGGTAGAACATCACCATATTCCCCGGATAGAACATCACCATATTCCCCATATAGAACATCACCATATTCCCCAGGTAGAACATCACTATATTCCCCAGGTAGAACATCACCATATTCCCCAGGTATAACATCACCATATTCCCCAGCTATAACATCACCATATTCCCCGGGTATAACATCACCATATTCCGCAGGTATAACATCACCGTATTCCCCGGGTATAACATCACCATATTCCCCGGGTATAACATCACCATATTCCCCAGGGCATCACGAGGGAAATTAGAGAAGCATGCAATAAGAGCACAGCTGTCATCATAGGTGACTTTAACTTACATATAGATTGGACTAGCCTAATCAGTAAAAATAATGAGGAGGAGAATTTCCTTGAGTGTTTAAGGGATGGTTATCTGGATCAATATGTCGAGGAACCAACTCGGGAACAGGCTATATTGGACTGGGTACTGTGCAATGAGAAGGGACTAATTAGTAATCTTGTTGTACGGGGACCCTTGGGTCAGAGCGATCATAACATGATCGATTTCTCACTCGAAATGGAGAGCGAAGAAATTGACTCAGAGACTAAGGTCCTGAATTTAAACAAGGGGAATTATGATGCCATTAGACGGGAACTGAGTAGGTCTGATTGGACAACGTTCCTGGGAGGACTGGAGGTAGATAAACAATGGCAAGCATTTAAAGATAGAATGACACAATTGCAAAAATTGTTTATACCAATCTGGCATAAAAGGAAATCTAAAAAGGTGACTCAACCGTGGATAACAGGGGAAATTAGAGACAGCATAAAATCCAAAAATAGGGCGTATAAAATAGCCAAAAAAAGCGCCAGAGTGGAAGATTGGGAACGGTTTAAGATAGAGCAAAGGAGGACAAAGGGCTTAATCAAGAGGGGCAAAATAGCTTACGAAAGCAAGCTGGCGGAAAATATAAAAACTAACTCCAAAAGCTTTTATAAGTATATCAAGAGGAAAAGACTGGTGAAAACCAAAGTTGGTCCATTGCAGTCAGATACGGGGGAATATATAACGGGAAATAAGGAAATGGCAGACCAACTAAATGCATACTTTGGGTCAGTCTTTACGAAGGAAGACACAAAAAACCTCCCTGGGATATCGGGAAAAATAGGGACATGGGCAAAGGAGGAACTGACGCAAATCAATATCTCTAAGGATATGGTGTTAAGGAAGCTAAAGGGATTGAAGGCGGACAAATCCCCAGGGCCTGATAACATGCATCCTAGGGTACTGAAGGAGGTGGCCCTAGAGATAGTGGATGCACTAAGTATGATTTTTCAGAATTCATTATACTCGGGAACAGTGCTCATGGATTGGTGGGTAGCTAACGTTACCCCACTATTCAAAAAGGGGGGTAGGGAAAAAGCAGGTAATTACAGACCTGTAAGCCTTACATCAGTTGTGGGCAAAATGCTGGAGTCCATCATTAAGGATGAAATAGTGGAGCACTTAGCAAATGGGGACAGGATAGGACAGAGTCAACATGGATTTACAAAGGGTAAATTGTGCTTGACTAATCTATTGGAATTTTTTGAGGGAGTAACTGGTAAAATAGATGGGGGAGAGCCAGTAGATGTGGTGTACCTGGACTTCCAAAAGGCCTTCGACAAGGTCCCACATAAAAGATTAGCATGGAAAATTGAACCTCATGGGATAAAGGGGAAAGTATTGACGTGGATAGAGAACTGGCTGTCAGATAGAAAACAGAGAGTTGGAATAAACGGCTCATTTTCTGAATGGCAGGCAGTAACAAGTGGAGTACCACAGGGATCTGTCCTGGGTCCCCAGCTGTTCACAATTTACATTAATGACCTGGATCAGGGAGTCGGATGCAGCATTTCCAAATTTGCAGACGACACTAAACTAGGAGGGGGGGTGGGCTCAGAGGAGGAGACCAGGAAGCTCCAGAGTGATTTGGACAGACTGGGTGATTGGGCGGATAAATGGCAGATGCACTATAATGTAGACAAGTGCGAAGTTATCCACCTTGGGTGCAGGAACGGGAGGGCAAATTATTATTTAAATGGCAATAAATTGGGAGAGGGGGAAGTACAGAGAGACCTGGGTGTTCTTGTACACCAGTCACTGAAGGCGAGCATGCAGGTGCAACAGGCGGTCAAGAAGGCAAACGGTATGCTGGCCTTCATAGCAAAAGGGTTGGAATACAGGAACAGGGATACCTTGCTGCAGCTGTACAGGGCACTGGTGAGACCACACCTCGAGTACTGTGTACAGTTTTGGTCGCCTCATCTGAGGAAAGATGTTCTTGCCATGGAGGGGGTGCAGCGGCGATTCACCAGGCTGATACCAGGAATGGCGGGATTGACCTATGAGGAGAGACTATGTAGTTTAGGGATGTACACACTGGAGTTTAGAAGATTGAGAGGGGACCTCATAGAAGTGTATAAAATTCTGACAGGTCTAGACAGACTAGATGCAGAAGGAATGTTTCCCTTGGCGGGTGAGAACAGAACTAGAGGACATAATTTAAGGATAAGGGCTAAACCATTTAGGACAGAAATGAGGGGGAATTTCTTCACTCAGAGGGTGGTGAACCTGTGGAACTCATTGCCACAGAGGGCAGTGTACGCCAGCTCATTAAATATATTTAAGAGGGAATTAGATATATTTCTACAGGCAAAAGGGGTTAAGGGTTACGGAGAGAAGGCGGGGACGGGATACTGAATTGGAGGATCAGCCATGATCTCATTAAATGGCGGAGCAGGCTCGAAGGGCCGGATGGCCTACTCCTGCTCCTATCTTCTATGTATCTATGTATCTATGTATAACATCACCATATTCCCCAGCTATAACATCACCATATTCCCCGGGTATAACATCACCATATTCCCCGGGTATAACATCACCATATTCCCCGGGTATAACATCATCATATTCCCAAGGTATAACATCACCATATTCCCCGGGTATAATATCACCATATTCCCCAGGTATAACATCACCATATTCCCAAGGTATAACATCACCATATTCCCCAGGTATAATATCATCATATTCCCCAGGAATAACATCACCATTTTCCCCAGCTATAACATCACCATATTCCCCAGGTATAACATCACCAAATTCCCCAGGAATAAGATCACCATATTCCCCAGGAATAACATCACCATATTCCCCGGTATGACATGACCGTATTCGCCTGGATTAACATCACCATATTCCCCAGGTAGAACATCACCATATTCCCCAAGTGTAAAATCACCATATTCCCCTAGTATAACATCATCATATAACCCAGTTGTAACATCACCATATTCCCCAGGTATAACATCAACATATTTTCTGGGTATAACATCACCATATTCCCCAGGTGTAACATCACCATATTCCCCAAGTAGAACATCACCATATTCCCCAGGTAGAACATCACCATATTCCCCATGTAGAACATCACCATATTCCCCAAGTGTAAAATCACCATATTCCCCTGGTAGAACATCACCATATAACCCAGGTACAACTTCACCATATTCCCCAGGTGTAACATCACCATATTCCCCAGGTAGAGCATCACCATATTCCCGAGTTATAACACCACCATATTCCCCAGATATAACATCACCATATTCCCCAGGTATAACAACACCGTATTCCCCAGGTAGAACATCACCATAATCCCCAGTTAGAACATCACCATATTCCCCAGGTAGAACATCACCATATTCCCCAGGTAGAAGATCACCATATTCCCCAGGTAGAACATCACCATATTCCCCAGGTATAACATCACCATATTCCCCAGGTAGAACATCACCATATACCCCAGATATAACATCACCATATTCCCCAGGTAGAACATCACCATATTCCCGAGGTATAACATCACCATATTCCCCAGGTATAACATCACCATATTCCCCAGCTATAACATCACCATATTCCACGGATATAACATCACCATATTCCCCAGGTATAACATCACCGTATTCCCTGGGTATAACATCACCATATTCCCCAGGTATAACATCACCATATTTCCCAGGAATAACATCATCATATTCGCAGGTACAACATCACCATATTCCCCAGGTATAAAATCACCATATTCCCCAGGTGGAACATCACCATATTCCCCAGGTAGAACATCACCATATTCCCCAGATAGAACATCACCATATTCCGCAGGTATAACATCACCATATTCCCCCGGTAGAACATCACCATATTCCGCAGGTATAACATCACCTTATTCCCCAGCTATAACATCACCATATTCCCCAGGTATAACATCACCATATTCCCCGGGAAGAACATCACCATATTCCCCGGGAATAACATCACCATATTCCCCGGGTATAACATCACCATATTCCCCAGGTATAACATCACCATATTCCTGGTGTATAACATCACCATATTCCCCGGGTATAACATCATCATATTCCCCAGGAATAACATCACCATATTCCCCAGGAATAACATCACCATATTCCCCAGTTATATAAATCACCGTATTCCCCAGGTATAACATCTCCATATTCCCCAGGTATAACATCACCATATTCCCTGGGTAGAACATCACCATATTCCCCAGGTATAACATCACCGTATTCCCCAGGTATAACATCACCATATTCCCCAGGTAGAACATCACCATATTCCCCGGATAGAACATCACCATATTCCCCATATAGAACATCACCATATTCCCCAGGTAGAACATCACTATATTCCCCAGGTAGAACATCACCATATTCCCCAGGTATAACATCACCATATTCCCCAGCTATAACATCACCATATTCCCCGGGTATAACATCACCATATTCCGCAGGTATAACATCACCGTATTCCCCGGGTATAACATCACCATATTCCCCGGGTATAACATCACCATATTCCCCAGGGCATCACGAGGGAAATTAGAGAAGCATGCAATAAGAGCACAGCTGTCATCATAGGTGACTTTAACTTACATATAGATTGGACTAGCCTAATCAGTAAAAATAATGAGGAGGAGAATTTCCTTGAGTGTTTAAGGGATGGTTATCTGGATCAATATGTCGAGGAACCAACTCGGGAACAGGCTATATTGGACTGGGTACTGTGCAATGAGAAGGGACTAATTAGTAATCTTGTTGTACGGGGACCCTTGGGTCAGAGCGATCATAACATGATCGATTTCTCACTCGAAATGGAGAGCGAAGAAATTGACTCAGAGACTAAGGTCCTGAATTTAAACAAGGGGAATTATGATGCCATTAGACGGGAACTGAGTAGGTCTGATTGGACAACGTTCCTGGGAGGACTGGAGGTAGATAAACAATGGCAAGCATTTAAAGATAGAATGACACAATTGCAAAAATTGTTTATACCAATCTGGCATAAAAGGAAATCTAAAAAGGTGACTCAACCGTGGATAACAGGGGAAATTAGAGACAGCATAAAATCCAAAAATAGGGCGTATAAAATAGCCAAAAAAAGCGCCAGAGTGGAAGATTGGGAACGGTTTAAGATAGAGCAAAGGAGGACAAAGGGCTTAATCAAGAGGGGCAAAATAGCTTACGAAAGCAAGCTGGCGGAAAATATAAAAACTAACTCCAAAAGCTTTTATAAGTATATCAAGAGGAAAAGACTGGTGAAAACCAAAGTTGGTCCATTGCAGTCAGATACGGGGGAATATATAACGGGAAATAAGGAAATGGCAGACCAACTAAATGCATACTTTGGGTCAGTCTTTACGAAGGAAGACACAAAAAACCTCCCTGGGATATCGGGAAAAATAGGGACATGGGCAAAGGAGGAACTGACGCAAATCAATATCTCTAAGGATATGGTGTTAAGGAAGCTAAAGGGATTGAAGGCGGACAAATCCCCAGGGCCTGATAACATGCATCCTAGGGTACTGAAGGAGGTGGCCCTAGAGATAGTGGATGCACTAAGTATGATTTTTCAGAATTCATTATACTCGGGAACAGTGCTCATGGATTGGTGGGTAGCTAACGTTACCCCACTATTCAAAAAGGGGGGTAGGGAAAAAGCAGGTAATTACAGACCTGTAAGCCTTACATCAGTTGTGGGCAAAATGCTGGAGTCCATCATTAAGGATGAAATAGTGGAGCACTTAGCAAATGGGGACAGGATAGGACAGAGTCAACATGGATTTACAAAGGGTAAATTGTGCTTGACTAATCTATTGGAATTTTTTGAGGGAGTAACTGGTAAAATAGATGGGGGAGAGCCAGTAGATGTGGTGTACCTGGACTTCCAAAAGGCCTTCGACAAGGTCCCACATAAAAGATTAGCATGGAAAATTGAAGCTCATGGGATAAAGGGGAAAGTATTGACGTGGATAGAGAACTGGCTGTCAGATAGAAAACAGAGAGTTGGAATAAACGGCTCATTTTCTGAATGGCAGGCAGTAACAAGTGGAGTACCACAGGGATCTGTCCTGGGTCCCCAGCTGTTCACAATTTACATTAATGACCTGGATCAGGGAGTCGGATGCAGCATTTCCAAATTTGCAGACGACACTAAACTAGGAGGGGGGGTGGGCTCAGAGGAGGAGACCAGGAAGCTCCAGAGTGATTTGGACAGACTGGGTGATTGGGCGGATAAATGGCAGATGCACTATAATGTAGACAAGTGCGAAGTTATCCACCTTGGGTGCAGGAACGGGAGGGCAAATTATTATTTAAATGGCAATAAATTGGGAGAGGGGGAAGTACAGAGAGACCTGGGTGTTCTTGTACACCAGTCACTGAAGGCGAGCATGCAGGTGCAACAGGCGGTCAAGAAGGCAAACGGTATGCTGGCCTTCATAGCAAAAGGGTTGGAATACAGGAACAGGGATACCTTGCTGCAGCTGTACAGGGCACTGGTGAGACCACACCTCGAGTACTGTGTACAGTTTTGGTCGCCTCATCTGAGGAAAGATGTTCTTGCCATGGAGGGGGTGCAGCGGCGATTCACCAGGCTGATACCAGGAATGGCGGGATTGACCTATGAGGAGAGACTATGTAGTTTAGGGATGTACACACTGGAGTTTAGAAGATTGAGAGGGGACCTCATAGAAGTGTATAAAATTCTGACAGGTCTAGACAGACTAGATGCAGAAGGAATGTTTCCCTTGGCGGGTGAGAACAGAACTAGAGGACATAATTTAAGGATAAGGGCTAAACCATTTAGGACAGAAATGAGGGGGAATTTCTTCACTCAGAGGGTGGTGAACCTGTGGAACTCATTGCCACAGAGGGCAGTGTACGCCAGCTCATTAAATATATTTAAGAGGGAATTAGATATATTTCTACAGGCAAAAGGGGTTAAGGGTTACGGAGAGAAGGCGGGGACGGGATACTGAATTGGAGGATCAGCCATGATCTCATTAAATGGCGGAGCAGGCTCGAAGGGCCGGATGGCCTACTCCTGCTCCTATCTTCTATGTATCTATGTATCTATGTATAACATCACCATATTCCCCAGCTATAACATCACCATATTCCCCGGGTATAACATCACCATATTCCCCGGGTATAACATCACCATATTCCCCGGGTATAACATCATCATATTCCCAAGGTATAACATCACCATATTCCCCGGGTATAATATCACCATATTCCCCAGGTATAACATCACCATATTCCCAAGGTATAACATCACCATATTCCCCAGGTATAATATCATCATATTCCCCAGGAATAACATCACCATTTTCCCCAGCTATAACATCACCATATTCCCCAGGTATAACATCACCAAATTCCCCAGGAATAAGATCACCATATTCCCCAGGAATAACATCACCATATTCCCCGGTATGACATGACCGTATTCGCCTGGATTAACATCACCATATTCCCCAGGTATAACATCAACATATTTTCTGGGTATAACATCACCATATTCCCCAGGTGTAACATCACCATATTCCCCAAGTAGAACATCACCATATTCCCCAGGTAGAACATCAACATATTTTCTGGGTATAACATCACCATATTCCCCTAGTATAACATCATCATATAACCCAGTTGTAACATCACCATATTCCCCAGGTATAACATCAACATATTTTCTGGGTATAACATCACCATATTCCCCAGGTGTAACATCACCATATTCCCCAAGTAGAACATCACCATATTCCCCAGGTAGAACATCACCATATTCCCCATGTAGAACATCACCATATTCCCCAAGTGTAAAATCACCATATTCCCCTGGTAGAACATCACCATATAACCCAGGTACAACTTCACCATATTCCCCAGGTGTAACATCACCATATTCCCCAGGTAGAGCATCACCATATTCCCGAGTTATAACACCACCATATTCCCCAGATATAACATCACCATATTCCCCAGGTATAACAACACCGTATTCCCCAGGTAGAACATCACCATAATCCCCAGTTAGAACATCACCATATTCCCCAGGTAGAAGATCACCATATTCCCCAGGTAGAACATCACCATATTCCCCAGGTAGAAGATCACCATATTCCCCAGGTAGAACATCACCATATTCCCCAGGTATAACATCACCATATTCCCCAGGTAGAACATCACCATATACCCCAGATATAACATCACCATATTCCCCAGGTAGAACATCACCATATTCCCGAGGTATAACATCACCATATTCCCCAGGTATAACATCACCATATTCCCCAGCTATAACATCACCATATTCCACGGATATAACATCACCATATTCCCCAGGTATAACATCACCGTATTCCCTGGGTATAACATCACCATATTCCCCAGGTATAACATCACCATATTTCCCAGGAATAACATCATCATATTCCCCAGGTACAACATCACCATATTCCCCAGGTATAACATCACCATATTCCCCAGATATAACATCACCATATTCCCCAGCTATAACATCACCATATTCCCCAGGTATAAAAGCTCCATATTCCCCAGGTATAACATCACCATATTCCCCAGGTATAAAAGCTCCATATTCCCCAGGTATAACATCACCATATTCCCTATGTATATCATCAACATATTCCCTATGTATATCATCAACATATTCCCCAGATGTAACATCACCATATTCCCCAGGTATAACATCACCATATTCCCAAGTATAACATCACCATATTCCCCAGGAATAACATCACCATATTCCCCGGGTATGCAGACACTGAGACAAGGTATGAACGGACACCGCGCAACAATCGCCCGGCAGGATTGTTACCTCCCAGTCGGGGAACGCTTCATCAGTCAAGGACATTCAGCCTCGGATCTGCGGGTTAGCGTTCTCCAAGGCGGCCTTCGAGACACACGACAACGCAAAATCATCGAGCAGAAAGTGATAGCCAAGTTCCGCACTCATGAGGACGGCCTCAACCGGGATCTCGGGTTCATGTCATGCTACAGAACGTGACTCGACATCGTTGTCTGTTTTTCCAGCTTTTAAAAAAAAAGTTAAAAGCTTAACTGCAGACGGCAGCATTTGACACGTTGGACCCCCTGTGACCCACCTCATTGTCTTAGCTGTACACTGCTGTGTCTTTGATGTGATGCCTCCCTAACAGATTGTATCTCTGCAGACACATTGTTCTCTGTGTTTATATACGGTGTAATCGATTTGTATTCCCTCACTGTACCTGTACCTGAAGAAGGAGCAGAGCTCCGAAAGCTCGTAATTTCAAATAAAACTGTTGCACGATAACCTGGTGTTGTGCGACTTCTCATTTTTGTCCGCCCCAGTCCAACACCGGCATCTCCCCATCATGTAATAGACAGGTGACTTTAACTCACACAGTTATTAATCAATTTGACAAGGTAATTTCAATATAAATAAGGGTGGGCTGTTACTTGTTAGTAGAAGGAATAAGGATGCCACATAATGCTTGGAGGGGCAGTACTGAGGGTCGCCGCATTGTCGGAGGGGCAGTACTGAGGGAGCGCTGCACTGTCAGAGGGACAGTACTGAGGGAGTGCTGCTCTGTCGGAGGGGCAGTACTGAGGGTCGCCGCATTGTCGGAGGGGCAGTACTGAGGGAGCACTGCACTGTCAGAGGGGCAGTACTGAGGGAGCACTGCACTGTTGGAGGGACAGTACTGAGGGAGTGCTGCACTGACGGAGGGGCAGTACTGAGAGAGCACGGCACTGTTGGAGGGGCAGTACTGAGGGAGTGCTGCACTGTCGGAGGGGCAGTACTGAGGGAGCGCTGCACTGTCGGAGGGGCAGTACTGAGGGAGCGCTGCACTGTCAGAGGGGCAGTACTGAGGGAGCGCTGCACTGTCGGAGGGGCAGTACTGAGGGAGCGCTGCACTGTCGTAGGGGCAGTACTGAGGGAGCACGGCACTGTCGGAGGGGAAGTTGCTTCAAGACTGGGAATGAGAAGGTGCAGAATAACTGCAATTTCACTCATATTCCGTGTCTGCACCTTCTCCCAGTGAGGAGCAGGAATCAGTTCCGGGACATCTGCTCTAATTTATGGGGAGACAAACTCGGGGACTGGGCTGGTTTTTGCTTCAATTCCATCGACACAAAGCTCTTCCCAACTTGCTGGGAGCAGCTGTTTCCAGATGTGTTCCTGCGCTGTGCTGGGATGGTTTGTTTGTGGAGTGTGACGGGAAGATGTCCCTCCTTGTCTGCTGTGTAACCAGGAAGGAAAGGTTCAGGAGCTTCCCCGGGGGCAGTCGGGGGATTTCAGGGGCCTTTTACTGAAATATTAAAGGGGAAGCAAACTTGGAAGCTGCCCCGTGAGGGGATGGAGCGAGGGAGCGAGAGAAAGAGATGGGGAAGAGCTGAGGAGGGCAGGAGGGGGAGAGTCGGCAAAGGAAGATGTGAAGCGGAGTTTGTGAATTGCCTGCTGATCCAGGCAGGCGAGCGAGAGGAGTGGAAGAACATCTTGTTGAGGTCTGTGTGTTGTTGGGAGTAAAGTGCAAGCCCATCAGTGACAGCAGGTTAGTCAGCAGGGAGCTGCTGTCAGAGTGAGATTGGAACGCTGATGACCTTATATTGATGTTTCTGTCTGCTGGGCAGGAGATGAAGGAAGGGAAATGTTCCTCCTGATCTTTTCACTCTCCGATAGTCCGCGGCCCACTAATTACTGGGAGGATCGACACCCCAATGTGACGGGATTTGTATTTTGGAAATGTGGAGCCTGTCATCCTGCCCGTGCCCTTTGAACTACGGACTCTTGGGACAGTTTCCGAGCTGCCCTGATTGCAGCTGGATATGGAAAGAATGTCTAACCATTTACTGTCTCCATACTGGTCACTGGAGCCTCCCTGTATCTCATAGAGTCACAGAATCAGACAGCACAGGAGGAGGCCATTCGGCCCATCGTGCCTGTGCCGGCTCTTTGAAAGAGCTCTCCAATTAGTCCCACTCCCTGCTCTTTCCCCACAGCCCTGAAAATACTTCCTGTTCAAGTATTTCTCCAATTCCCTTTTGAAAGTTACTATTGAATCTGCTTCCACCGCCCTTTCAGGCAGCGCATTCCAGATCACAACAACTCGCTGTAAAAACATTCTCCTCATCTCCCCTCTGGTTCTTTTACCAATTCCCTTCAATCTGTGTCCTCTGGTTACCGACCCTCCTGCCACTGGAAACAGTTTCTCCTTATTTACTCGATCAAATCCCTTCATGATTTTGAACACCTCTATTAAATCTCCCTTTAACCTTCTCTGCTCTAAGGAGAACAATCCCAGCTTCTCCAGTCTCTCCACATCACTGAAGTCCCTCATCTCTTCATAATTTATCCTCACGTTTTCCAACTGCTTCAGTTAGCAGTGACCATAACGATATAAAGGACCCGACCCGGGCTGTGTTATTGATTCATTCTCAGGATGTGGGCATCGCTGGCAAGTCCAGCATTTATTGCCCATCCCTAGTTGCCCTGAGGTGGTGGTGGTGAGCCGCCTTCTTGAACCACTGTGATAAGAACACAAGAAACAGGAGCAGCAGTAGGCCATTCGGCCCCTCGAGCCTGCCCCACCATTCAATAAGATCATGGCTGATCTGATCTTGGCCTCAACTCCACTTTTCTGCCTGTTCCCCATAACCCTTGACTCCCCTGTAGATCAAAAATCTGTCAATCTCAGCCCTGAATATATTCAATGACTCTGCCTCCACAGCTCTCTGGGGTAGAGAATTCCAAAAATTCACGACACTCTGAGAGAAGAAATTCCTCCTCATCTCCGTCTTAAATGGGCGACCCCTTATTCTGAAACTATGACCCCTAGTTCTAGAATCCCCCACAAGGGGAAAGATCCTCTCTGCATCTACCCTGTCAATCCCCCTCAGAATCTTATATGTTTTAATAAGATCACCTCTCATTCTTCTCAACTCCAATGAGTATAGGCCCAACCTGCTCAACCTTTCCTCATAAGACAACCCCTTCACCCCAGGAATCACCCTAGTGAACCTTCTCTGTACTGCCTCCAATGCAAGTATATCCCTCCTTAAATAAGGAGACCAAAACTGTACGCAGTACTCTAGGTGTGGTCTCACCAACACCCTGTACAGTTGTAGCAAGACTTCCCTACTTTTATACTCCATCCCCCTTGCAATAAAGGCCAACATTCCATTTGCCTTCCTAATTACTTGCTGTACCTGCATGCTAACTTTTTATGTTTCATGAACGAGGACACCCAGATCCCTCTGTACCGCAGCATTCTGTAATCTCTCTCCATTTAAATAATATTTTGCTTTTCTATTCTTCCTACCGAAGTGGATACCCTCACATTTTCCCACATTATACTCCGTCTGCCAAATTTTTGCCCACTCACTTAACTTATCTATATCCCTTTGCAGACTCTATGTGTCCTCCTCACAACTTGCTTTCTCACTTATCTTTGTATCATCAGCAAATTTGGCTACAGGACCCTCGGTCCCTTCATCTAAGTCATTAATATACATTCTAAATAGTTGAGGCCCCAGCGCTGATCCCTGTGGCAACCTATTTGTTACAGTTTGCCAACCTGAAAATGACCCATTTATCCCGACTCTCTGTTTTCTGTTAGTCATCCAAACCTCTATCCATGCTAATATATTACCCCCAAAACCATGAGCTCTTATCTTGTGCAGTATCCTTTTATGTGGCACCTTATCAAATGGCTTTTCAAAATCCAAATACACTACATCTACTGGTTCCCCTTTATCCACCCTGCTCGTTACATCCTCAAAGAACTCTAGTAAATTTGTCAAACACGATTTCCCTTTCATAAAGCTATGTTGACTCTGCTTGATTGTATTTTGATTTTCTACATGTCTTGCTATTACTTCTTTTTCTCTTGTGATAGAGATTGTTTTAAGTTTCCTCCCTCCCTTTTGCCCATTGATTTTCCACTATTATTGGGATGTTTTTAATATCTTCTACGGTGAAGACCGATGCAAAATATTTGTTCAAAGTCTCTGCCATTTCCTTGTTTCCCATTATTAATTCCCCAGTCTCATCCTCTAAGGGACCAACGTTTACTTTAGCTACTCTCTTCCTTTTTATATACTTGTAGAAGCTCTTACTGTCTGTTCTTATATTTCTTGCTAGTTTACTCTAATAATCTATTCGTGTGGTGAAGGTGCTCCCACAGTGCTGTTACGGAGGGAGTTCCAGAATTTTGACCCAGCTACGATGAAGGAATGACCGATAGATGTCCAAGTCGGGATGATGTGTGACTTGGAGGGGAATTTGGAGATGGTGGTGTTCCCATGCGCCTGTTGCCCTTGTCTTTCTAGGTGGTAGAGATCGCAGGTTTGGGAGGAGCTGTCGAAGAAGCATTGGGGAGTTGCTGCAGTGCATCTTGTAGACGGTACACACTATGGTCACAGTGCGCTAGTGGTGGAGGGAGTGAATGTTTAAGGTGGGGAGGGGGCGGGTGTTCAAGGTGGGGAGGGGCGGGTGTTTAAGGTGGGGAGGGAGCAGGTGTTTAAGGTGGGGGGGCGCGGGTGTTTAAGGTGGGGGAGGGGGCAGCTGTTTAAGGTGGGGGAGGGGGGCGGGTGTTTAAGGTGGGGAGGGGCGGGTGTTTAAGGTGGGGAGGGAGCAGGTGTTTAAGGTGGGGAGGGGGCGGGTGTTTAAGGTGGGGAGGGGACGGGTGTTTAAGGTGGGGGAGAGAGCGGGTGTTTAAGGTGGAGAGGGAGCGGGTGTTTAAGGTGGGGAGTGGGTGGGTGTTTAAGGTGGGGAGGGGCAGGTGATTAAGGTGGGGAGGGAGCGGGTGTTTAAGGTGGGGAGGGAGCGGGTGTTTAAGGTGGGGAGAGGGCGGGTGTTTAAGGTGGGAGAGGGAGCGGGTGTTTAAGGTGGAGAGGAGCGGGTGTTTAAGGTGGGGGAGGGAGCGGGTGTTTAAGGTGGGGAGGGAGCGGGTGTTTAAGGTGGGGAGAGAGCGGGTGTTTAAGGTGGGGGAGGGGGCGGGTGTTTAAGGTGGGGGAGAGAGCGGGTGTTTAAGGTGGGGAGGGGCGGGTGTTTAAGGTGGGGAGAGAGCGGGTGTTTAAGGTGGGGAGGAGAGCGGGTGTTTAAGGTGGGGAGGGGCGGGTGTTTAAGGTGGGGAGAGAGCGGGTGTTTAAGGTGGGGAGGGGCGGGTGTTTAAGGTGGGGAGAGAGCGGGTGTTTGAGGTAGGGGAGGGAGCGGGTGTTTAAGGTGGGGAGAGAGCGGGTGTTTAAGGTGGGGAGAGAGCGGGTGTTTAAGGTGGGGAGAGAGCGGGTGTTTAAGGTGGGGAGGGAGCGGGTGTTTAAGGTGGAGAGGGCGGGTGGTTAAGGTAGGGGAGGGGGCGGGTGTTTAAGGTGGGGAGGGGGCGGGTGTTTAAGGTGGGGAGGGGGCGGGTGTTTAAGGTGGGGAGGGGGCGGGTGTTTAAAGTGGGGAGGGGCGGGTGTTTAAGGAGAGGGAGGGGCGGGTGTTTAAGGTGGGGAGGGAGCGGGTGTTTAAGGTGGGGAGGGGGCGGGTGGTTAAGGTAGGGGAGAGAGCGAGTGTTTAAGGTGGGGAGGGAGCAGGTGTTTAAGGTGGGGAGGGGGCGGGTGTTTAAGGTGGGGAGGGAGCGGGTGTTTAAGGTGGGGAGAGAGCGGGTGTTTAAGGTGGGGAGAGAGCGGGTGTTTAAGGTGGGGAGGGGCGGGTGTTTAAGGTGGGGAGGGAGCGGGTGTTTAAGGTGGGGAGGGGCGGGTGTTTAAGGTGGGGAGGGGACGGGTGTTTAAGGTGGGGAGGGAGCGGGTGTTTAAGGTGGGGAGGGAGCGGGTGTTTAAGGTGGGGAGGGGGCGGGTGTTTAAGGTGGGGAAGGGAGCGGGTGTTTAAGGTGGGGAGGGGCGGGTGTTTAAGGAGGGGAGGGGCGGGTGTTTAAGGTGGGGAGGGGGCGGGTGTTTAAGGTGGGGAGGGGCGGGTGTTTAAGGTGGGGAGGGAGCGGGTGTTTAAGGTGGGGAGGGAGCGGGTGTTTAAGGTGGGAGGGAGCGGGTGTTTAAGGTGGGGAGGGAGCGGGTGTTTAAGGTGGGAGGGAGCGGGTGTTTAAGGTGGGGAGGGGGCGGGTGTTTAAGGTGGGGAGGGAGCGGGTGTTTAAGGTTGGGGAGGGGTCGGGTGTTTAAGGTGGGGAGGGAGCGGGTGTTTAAGGTGGGCGAGGGAGCGGGTGTTTAAAGCGGGGAGGGGGCGGGTGTTTAAGGTAGGGAGGGAGCGGGTGTTTAAGGTAGAGGAGGGAGCGGGGGTTTAAAGTGGGGAGGGCGCAGGTGTTTAAGGTGGGGAGGGAGCGGGTGTTTAAGGTGGGGAGGGGGCGGGTGTTTAAGGTGGGGAGGGGCGGGTGTTTAAGGTTGGGAGAGGGCGGGTGTTTAAGGTGGGGAGAGAGCGGGTGTTTAAGGTGGGGAGGGGCGGGTGTTTAAGGTGGGGAGGGGCGGGTGTTTAAGGTGGGGGAGGCAGCGGGTGTTTAAGGTGGGGAGGGGTGGGTGTTTAAGGTGGGGGAGTGGGCAGGTGTTTAAGGTGGGGGAGGGAGCGGGTGTTTAACGTGGGGAGGGGCGGGTGTTTAAGGTGGGGAGGGGCGGGTGTTTAAGGTGGGGCGGGAGCAGGTGTTTAAGGTGGGGAGGGAGCGGGTGTTTAAGGTGGGGAGGGAGCGGGTGTTTAAGGTGGGGAGGGGGCGGGTGTTTAAGGTGGGGAGGGGCGGGTGTTTAAGTTGGGGAGAGGGCGGGTGTTTAAGGTGGGGAGAGAGCGGGTGTTTAAGGTGGGGAGGGGCGGGTGTTTAAGGTGGGGAGGGAGCGGGTGTTTAAGGTGGGGAGGGGGCGGGTGTTTAAGTTGGGGGAGGGGGCGGGTGTTTAAGGTGGGGCGGGGGCGGGTGTTTAAGGTGGGGAGGGAGCGGGTGTTTAAGGTGGGGAGGGAGCGGGTGTTTAAGGTGGGGAGGGAGCGGGTGTTTAAGGTGGGGAGGGGCGGGTGTTTAAGGTGGGGCGGGGGCGGGTGTTTAAGGTGGGGAGGGGCGGGTGTTTAAGGTGGGGAGAGAGCGGGTGTTTAAGGTGGGGAGGGAGCGGGTGTTTAAGGTGGGGAGGGGGCGGGTGTTTAAGGTGGGGAGGGAGCGGATGTTTAAGGTGGGGAGGGAGTGGGTGTTTAAGATGGGGAGGGAGCGGGTGTTTAAGGTGGGGGAGGGAGCGGGTGTTTAAGGTGGGGAGGGAGCGGGTGTTTAAGGTGGGGAGCGAGCGGGTGTTTAAGGTGGGGAGGGAGTGGGTGTTTAAGGTGGGGAGGGAGCGGGTGTATAAGGTGGGGAGGGAGCGGGTGTTTAAGGTGGGGAGGGGCGGGTGTTTAAGGTGGGGAGGGGCGGGTGTTTAAGGTGGGGGAGGGGGCGGGTGTTTAAGGTGGGGAGGGAGCGGGTGTTTAAGGTGGGGAGGGGGCGGGTGTTTAAGGTGGGGAGGGAGCGGGTGTTTAAGGTGGGGAGGGGCGGGTGTTTAAGGTGGGGAGGGAGCGGGTGTTTAAGGTGGGGAGGGAGCGGGTGTTTAAGGTGGGGAGGGAGCGGGGGTTTAAAGTGGGGAGGGAGCGGGTGTTTAAGGTGGGGGAGTGGCGGATGTTTAAGGTGGGGAGGGGGCGGGTGTTTAAGTTGGGGGAGGGGCGGGTGTTTAAGGTGGGGAGGGGGCGGGTGTTTAAGGTGGGGAGGGGGCGGGTGTTTAAGTTGGGGGAGGGGCGGGTGTTTAAGGTGGGGGAGGGGCGGGTGTTTAAGGTGGGGAGAGAGCGGGTGTTTAAGGTGGGGAGGGGGCAGGTGTATAAGGTGGGGAGGGAGCGGGTGTTTAAGGTGGGGGTGGGGGCGGGTGTTTAAGGTGGGGGGGGCGGGTGTTTAAGTTAGGGGAGGGAGCGGGTGTTTAAGGTGGGGAGGGAGTGGGTGTTTAAGGTGTGGAGGGGGCGGGTGTTTAAGGTGGGGAGGGAGCGGGTGTTTAAGGTGGGGAGTGAGCGGGTGTTTAAGGTGGGGGAGGGGGCGGGTGTTTAAGGTGGGGAGAGAGCGGGTGTTTAAGGTGGGGGAGGAGCGGGTGTTTAAGGTGGGGAGGGGGCGGGTGTTTAAGGTGGGCAGGGAGCGGGTGTTTAAGGTGGGGAGGGGCGGGTGTTTAAGGTGGGGAGAGAGCGGGTGTTTAAGGTGGGGAGGGAGCGGGTGTTTAAGGTGGGGAGGGAGCGGGTGTTTAATGTGGGGAGGGAGCGGGTGTTTAAGGTGGGGAGGGAGCGGGTGTTTAAGGTGGGAAGGGGCGGGTGTTTAAGGTGGGGAGGGGGCGGGTGTTTAAGGTGGGGAGGGAGCGGGTGTTTAATGTGGGGAGGGAGCGGGTGTTTAAGGTGGGGAGGGAGCGGGTGTTTAAGGTGGGAAGGGGCGGGTGTTTAAGGTGGGGAGGGGGCGGGTGTTTAAGGTGGGGAGAGAGCGGGTGTTTAAGGTGGGGAGGGGGCGGGTGTTTAAGGTGGGGGAGGGGGCGGGTGTTTAAGGTGGGGAGGGGGCGGGTGTTTAAGGTGGGGAGGGGGCGGGTGTTTAAGGTGGGGGAGGGGGCGGGTGTTTAAGGTGGGGAGCGAGCGGGTGTTTAAGGTGGGGGAGGGGGCGGGTGTTTAAGGTGGGGAGGGAGCGGATGTTTAAGGTGGGGAGGGAGCGGGTGTTTAAGGTGGGGAGGGGGCGGGTGTTTAAGGTGGGGAGGGGGCGGGTGTTTAAGGTGGGGAGGGGGCGGGTGTTTAAGGTGGGGAGGGAGCGGGTGTTTAAGGTGGGGAGGCGGCAGGTGTTTAAGGTGGGGAGGGAGCGGTGTTTAAGGTGGGGGAGGGAGCGGGTGTTTAAGGTGGGGAGGGAGCGGGTGTTTAAGGTGGGGGAGGGGCGGGTGTTTAAGGTGGGGAGGGAGCGGGTGTTTAAGGTGGGGAGGGAGCGGGTGTTTAAGGTGGGGAGGGAGCGGGTGTTTAAGGTGGGGAGAGAGCGGGTGTTTAAGGTGGGGAGGGAGCGGGTGTTTAAGGTGGGGAGGGAGCGGGTGTTTAAGGTGGGGAGGGAGCGGGTGTTTAAGGTGGGGAGGGGCGGGTGTTTAAGGTGGGGAGAGAGCGGGTGTTTAAGGTGGGGAGGGAGCGGGTGTTTAAGGTGGGGGAGGGGGCGGGTGTTTAAGGTGGGGAGGGGGCGGGTGTTTAAGGTGGGGAGAGAGCGGGTGTTTAAGTTGGGGAGGGGGCGGGTGTTTAAGATGGGGAGGGAGCGGGTGTTTAAGGTGGGGAGGGAGCGGGTGTTTAAGGTGGGGAGGGGGTGGGTGTTTAAGGTGGGGGAGGGAGCGGGTGTTTAAGGTGGGGGAGGGAGCGGGTGTTTAAGGTGCGGAGGGGGCGGGTGTTTAAGGTGGGGAGAGAGCGGGTGTTTAAGGTGGGGAGGGAGCGGGTGTTTAAGGTGGGGGTGGGAGCGGGTGTTTAAGGTGGGGGAGGGGCGGGTGTTTAAGGTGGGGGAGGGAGCGGGTGTTTAAGGTGGGGAGGGAGCGGGTGTTTAAGGTGGGGGAGGGGGCGGGTGTTTAAGGTGGGGAGGGAGCGGGTGTTTAAGGTGCGGAGGGGCGGGTGTTTAAGGTGAGGAGAGAGCGGGTGTTTAATGTAGGGGAGGGAGCGGGTGTTTAAGGTGGGGAGAGAGCGGGTGTTTAAGGTGGGGAGGGAGCGGGTGTTTAAGGTGGGGAGGGAGCGGGTGTTTAAGGTGGGGGAGGGGAGCGGGTGTTTAAGGTGGGGAGGGAGCGGGTGTTTAAGGTGCGGAGGGGGCGGCTGTTTAAGGTGGGGAGAGAGCGGGTGTTTAAGGTGGGGAGGGAGCGGGTGTTTAAGGTGGGGAGGGAGCGGGTGTTTAAGGTGGGGGAGGGGCGGGTGTTTAAGGTGGGGGAGGGAGCGGGTGTTTAAGGTGGGGAGGGAGCGGGTGTTTAAGGTGGGGAGGGGGCGGGTGTTTAAGGTGGGGAGGGAGCGGGTGTTTAAGGTGCGGGGGGGCGGGTGTTTAAGGTGGGGAGAGAGCGGGTGTTTAAGGTAGGGGAGGGAGCGGGTGTTTAAGGTGGGGAGAGAGCGGGTGTTTAAGGTGGGGAGGGAGCGGGTGTTAAGATGGGGAGGGAGCGGGTGTTTAAGGTGGGGAGGGAGCGGGTGTTTAAGGTGGGGAGGGAGCGGGTGTTTAAGGTGGGGAGGGGACGGGTGTTTAAGGTGGGGAGGGGCAGGTGTTTAAGGTGGGGAGAGAGCGGGTGTTTAAGGTGGGGAGAGAGCGGGTGTTTAAGGTGGGGAGAGAGCGGGTGTTTAAGGTGGGGGATGGGTTTGCCGATCAAGCGGACGGTGCCGAATGGACTTTATTCCAACACCAGCTCTCCCACACCCTTTCTGCGGGAGTACGGCCCCTGCCTGATCTGTTCGGGGGAGGGACGGACGGTGTATCACCAGTTCTGTGTTTGTTTCTCGTGATAAAACCTTTTTCGAACACGAGCAGCAGAAAGTTATTTTCAGAAATGTAAGAAAACAGCTTTTTAATTCATTCGCTTGATGTGGGCATCACTGATAAGGTCTTCATTGGCTGTGAAGCACTTTCGGACATCCTGAGGTCGTAAAAGGCGCTATAGAAACGCAAGTTCTTTCTTTTCTGTAGAATTTGTGGGAATAAAACAGGAATTATTTTAACATTCAGGACCTAAGTTGATTTGTGAGATGTTATCAGTGTTTGACGCTGTGTGTAATGTTTCTTTCTGTCTTGTCTTTAACCTCGCTGAAATGTTATTACTCTGGGCAGATCCCAGCTCTACCTGGAACCTCCATCAGCTGTAGTGACAGCACAGTCCCAGACTGGGCAGGAATAATGTGATCCTCAATCTATCGATGTGATGCTGCTTCACGGTGTGAGGTTCTCCCAGTGACTGACGGGGGAGCTGGAAGGTCAGTGTTGATGGGTCCTTGTTGTCCCAGGACACCTGATCCATCTTCACCATCTGGACAATCTTCAGTTCATTGTCCCAGGACACCTGATCCATCTTCACCATCTGGAAAATCTTCAGTTTACTGTCCCAGGGCACCTGATCCATCTTCACCATCTGGACAATCTTCAGTTCATTGTCTCAGGGCACCTGATCCATCTTCACCATCTCGACAATCTTCAGTTCATTGTCCCAGGACACCTGATCCATCTTCACCATCTGGACAATCTTCAGTTAATTGTCCCAGGACACCTGATCCATCTTCACCATCTGGACAATCTTCAGTTGGACTGTCCCAGGGAACCTGATCCATCTTAACCATCTGGACAATCTTCAGTTCATTGTCCCAGGACACCTGATCCATCTTCACCATCTGGACAATCTTCAGTTCATTGTCTCAGGGCACCTGATCCATCTTCACCATCTGGACAATCTTCAGTTCATTGTCCCAGGACACCTGATCCATCTTCGCCATCTGGACAATCTTCAGTTCACTGTCCCAGGGCACCTGATCCATCTTCACCATCTGGACAATCTTCAGTTCATTGTCCCAGGACACCTGATCCATCTTCACCATCTGGACAATCTTCAGTTCACTGTCCCAGGGCACCTGATCCATCTTCACCATCTGGACAATCTTCAGTTCACTGTCCCAGGACACCTGATCCATCTTCACCATCTGGACAATCTTCAGTTCACTGTCCCAGCTGCTTCAGTTGTGGAAATACTCGCATCTTTCCCGATCTTCAGTCTCCCTCCTCACACGGAGTTAATCCACGTTTATTCCGGAGTTAATCCATGTTTGGTCTGGAGTTAATCTGCATTGGCTCATTTATTTCATTTGTGTTTGTGGGATCTTGCTGTGTGCAAATTGGCCTCTGCATTTCCCACATTACAACAGTGACCACATTTCAAGAAAGTGGTTGATCAATGGTGGGACACTGATAATTGCAGAGGAACAGAGGGACCTTGGAGTGTATGTCCACAGATCCGTGAAGGTAGGAGGACAGGTAGATGAGGTGGTGTAGAAGGCATACGGGATACTTGCCTTTATTAGCCGAGGTGTAGAATATAAGAGCAGGGAGGTTATGCTTGAATTGTATAAAACGCTAGTTAGGCTGCAGCTAGAGTAGTGCGTGCAGATCTGGTCACCACATTACAGGAAAGATGTGATTGCACTAGAGAGGGTACAGAGGAGATTTACGAGGATGTTGCCTGGGCTGGGGAATTTTAGCTATGAGGCAAGATTGGATAGGCTGGGGTTGTTTCCTTTGGAACAGAGGAGGCTGAGGGGAGACCTAATCGAGGTGTATAAAATGATGAGGGGCCGAGATAGAGTGGATAGGAAGGAACTATTTCCCTTAGCAGAGAGGTCAATAACCAGGGGACATAGATTTAAATTAATTGGCAGGAGGTTTAGAGGGGATTTGAGGAGAATTTTTTTCACCCAGAGGGTGGTGGGGGTCTGGAACTCACTGCCTGAAAGGGTGGTAGAGGCAGAGACCCTCATCACATTTAAAAGGTACTTGGATATGAAGTTGAAGTGCTGTAACCTACAAGGCGACAGACCAAGAGCTGGAAAGTGGGATTATGCTGGATAGCTCTTTGTCGGTCGGCGCGGACACGATGGGCCGAATGGCCTCCTTCTGTGCTGTAAATTTCTATGATTCTATGAAATTAGCAGAGTGAGAATCTCTGGAGCAGCGAGAGAGACATTTGGAAATGTTGGGTCAGTCCCGAGTACCGGCTCAGTAGGAAATGTCCCCACTCTGCAAATGACTAAACAATCAGTCCCAGGATGAGAAAAGTGAAATGATTGGAGATTCAAGTGGAAACAATTCCACTTGATTGAAATTGAAAGAGGCGACATCAGGCCCAGATATAAATACTGAATAAAGTGTGTGCAGAATGCCGGGTATGTTTGTCCTTCAGATCAGCGCTGCACTGTCTGAGGATTTCTCTCCAACCTTTCACTAAAGCTTCACATTGTGTTTCTACAATCGCCAATTTCTGGCACTGCTCAGGACCCGAGCCTGAAATCACAACAGGGAGAGTTTGGGAGAAATGATTAACATGTTCAGCTCAGAAACAAAGCCCTTGTATTTCTATAGCGCCTTTCACCACCTCAGGACAGCCCAAAGCGCTTCACAGACAATGAAATGTAGTCACTGCTGGAATGTAGCAAATGAGAAAGCCAAGGTGCGCACAGCAAGATCCCACAAACAGCAACGTGACATTGACCAGATAATCTGTTTTATAGAGATATTGGTTGAGGGATAAATATTGGTCAGGACACTGGGGAGAACTCCCTGCTCATCTTCCAAATAGTGCCGGGGGATCTTTTACATTCACCTGAGAGGATAGACGGGGTCTTGTTTTAATGTCTCATCTGAAAGACGACATCTCCGACAGTGCAGCACTCCCTCATAGGACCATAGGAACAGCAGGAGGCCATTCAGTCCCTCGAGCCTGCTCTGCCTTTCAATGAGATCATGGCTGATCTGTATCCTAAATCCATTTACCCGCCTTGGCTCCATATCCCTTAATACCCTTGGCTAGCAAACATCTATCGATCTCAGATTTAACACCATTAATTGAGCTCGAATCTACTGCTTTTTGTGAGAGAGAGTTCCACAGTACTACCACACTTTGTGTGAAGAAGTGATTCCTTACTTCTCCCCTGAATGGCTTGGCTCTGACTCAGTATTGCACTGGGAGTGTCAGCCTGGAATATGGGCTCAATAAAAATCTGGGATCAGTCAAAGTGACCATGAAGCTGTCGGATTGTCGTAAAAACCGAACTGGTTCACTGATGTCCTTTCGGGAAGGAAACCTGCCGTCCTTACCCGGTCTGGGCCTATATGTGACTCCAGTCCCACACCAACCTGGTTGAATCTTAACTGCCCTCTGAAGTGGCCGAGCGAGACACTCAGTTTGTATCAAACCCGCTCCCAGCGGTTCAAGAAGAAGGCCCACCCCCACCTTCTCAGGGCAACTGGGGATGGGCAATAAATGCCGGCCGTGCCAGCGACGCCCACATCCCCAGAATGAATGAAAGAAATGGAACCCACTCCCAGGAGCTCTTTGTCTCTGTCTGATGGGCCCATTGATCAGTAAACCTGCTCCCGCCCACCTGCCATTGGGAAACCCGGCAATTTGGGATTACGGAGAATAGCAACTGTTATTAGCAAAAGTAAAAGTGGATTTATGTTTAATGAGCATCAAAGATTATCACAAATGAAATAGAATAATATTTAAACCCTATTAGATAAAATCCCAGCGCTGAAACTGAACAGATTCATTAAATTCAAGAAACGATCTTAATTCTGATTCACTGAGGTTTAAGTTGACTAATTTATACAATAATGTCTTCAGGGGCAGAATCTGTTATCCTGAGCTTTTTATAGATCGCACTGAAATCCATAAACTACATTATCACCTCATTGTATTCCTGTAATTATTTCATCCTGATCATTATTCTTGGTAGAAGCTATTTAATTATTAATGACGGTGATCTATTCATGGGCCGTCCCACTCCTGAATCAACAGGTGGAACCAAGCTCCTTCCAAGGCTGATTTCCAGTTCACTGGACCGATTGATGGCTAATGAGGGAGAGCTGCACTGTCGAAGGGGCAGTACTGAGGGAGCGCTGCACTGTCGGAGGGTCAGTACTGAGGGAGCACGCACTGTCGGAGGGTCAGTACTGAGGGAGCACCGCACTGTCGGAGGGTCAGTACTGAGGGAGCGCTGCACTGTCGGAGGGGCAGTACTGAGGGAGCACGCACTGTCGGAGGGTCAGTACTGAGGGAGCGCTGCACTGTCGGAGGGGCAGTACTGAGGGAGCGCTGCACTGTCGGAGGGGCAGTACTGAGGGAGTGCTGTACTGTCAGAGGGGCAGTACTGAGGGAGCGCTGCACTGTCGGAGGGGCAGTACTGAGGGAGTGCTGTACTGTCAGAGGGGCAGTACTGAGGGAGCAAAGCACTGTCGGAGGGGCAGTACTGAGGGAGCGCTGCACTGTCGGAGGGGCAGTACTGAGGGAGCGCTGCACTGTCGAAGGGTCAGTACTGAGGGAGCACCGCACTGTCGGAGGGGCAGTACTGAGGGAGCGCTGCACTGTCAGAGGGGCAGTACTGAGGGAGTGCTGCACTGTCGGAGGGTCAGTACTGAGGGAGTGCTGCACTGTCGGAGGGACAGTACTGAGGGAGTGCTGCACTGTCAGAGGGGCAGTACTGAGGGAGTGCTGCACTGTCGGAGGGGCAGTACTGAGGGAGCGCTGCACTGTCGGAGGGTCAGTACTGAGGGAGTGCTGCACTGTCGGAGGGGCAGTACTGAGGGAGCGCCGCACTGTCGGAGGGGCAGTACTGAGGGAGTGCTGCACTGTCGGAGGGTCAGTACTGAGGGAGTGCTGCACTGTCGGAGGGTCAGTACTGAGGGAGTGCTGCACTGTTGGAGGGTCAGTACTGAGGGAGCGCTGCACTGTTGGAGGGGCAGTACTGAGGGAGTGCGACACTGTACGTAGGGGCAGTATTGAAGGAGAGCTGCACTGTCGGAGGGTCAGTACTGAGCATGCGCTGCACTGTCGGAGGTTAGTACTAAGGGAGCGCTGCGATGCCGGAGGAGCAGTACTGAGGGAGCCCTGCACTGTTGGAGGGGCAGTGTGAAACATTGGATGAATGTGGGAGTGTGAAACATTGGGTGAGTGTGGGAGTGTGAAACATTGGGTGAGTGTGTAATAGTGGGTGAGTGTGGGAGTGTGAAACATTGGGTGAGTGTGGGAGTGTGAAACATTGGGTGAGTGTGGGAGTGTGAAACATTGGGTGAGTGTGGGAGTGTGAAGCATTGGGTGAGTGTGGGAGTGTGAAACATTGGGTGAGTGTGGGAGTGTGAAACATTGAGTGAGTGCGGGAGTGAGAAACATTGGGTGAGTGTGGGAGTGTGAAACATCGGGTGAGTGTGGGAGTGTGAAACATTGGGTGAGTGTGGGAGTGTGAAACATTGGGTGAGTGTGGGAGTGTGAAACATTGGGAGAGTGTGGGAGTGAGCTGATATCCTAGAAAGTGGGAGATCTTCTGACACAAACTGAACCCAGCACTGACACACTCCCTGTTCAGCCTCGGCCAGTGTTCCTGCAGACTGATTTCCAAAGCTGATATTTTGTTTGTGTTTTTCTGCATTGATCAATAACAGAAACCCAGTGACAGCAATAAAGATCTCCCCACACTAAGGGTTCCGACAGCTGCTCCATCACGGCCAGCTAAACACACTCTGTTTCAAGCATTTATGTTCCTCTCGCCCAAACTCAGCTCCCTGAACTGGAAATGACCCAAAGAATGATGAGCGGGAGAGTGAGTGAGAATAACTGGTTCATCTCAACGATTGGAGGGCAGCAGGCAGTGAATCACAGAATCTCACAGCACAGGAGGAGGCCATTCGGCCCATCGTGCCTGTGCCGGCTCTTTGAAAGAGTTCTCCAATTAGTCCAACACCCTGCTCTTTCCCCACAGCCCTGCTAATCTTTCCCCTTCAAGTATTTCTCCAATTCCCCTTTGAAAGTTATTATTGAATCTGCCTCCACCGCCCTTTCAGGCAGCGCATTCCAGATCACAACAACTCGCTGTAAAAACATTCTCCTCATCTCCCTCTGGTTCTTTTGCCAATTCCCTTCAATCTGTGTCCTCTGGTTACCGACCCTCCTGCCACTGAAGACAGTTTCTCCTTATTTACTCGATCAAAGCCTCTGACTCAACATCGAGTTCAACAATTTCAGACTATAACCTCGACCCCCATGTTTTTGTTCAATCTCTCTCATGGCAGCTGTCGATCATTCTGCCATTGCCATTTACACCTCATCTAGACTCATCTTTTGTTTCTTAACTTGTCCCATGAGCCTCTCCTTTTGCCTTGCACCATCATCACTTTTGTCTTTTAATCTCTCCTGCCTTCCATCCTATCACAGACCTTCCCTTTTGTTCTTTCCTCCCCTCCCCCTTTCCCTGCCCCACACTTGCTAAATATCTGTCACATCTCCAACTTTATCCAGTTCTGACGAAGGGTCATCGACCTGAAATGTTAACTCTGTTTCTCTCTCCACAGATGCTGCCTGACCTGCTGAGCATTTCCAGCATTTCCTGGTTTTATTTAAAGATCAAAGCCACTGATAATTTTGAAGACCTCTATTAAATCTCCCATGAACCTTCTCTGCTCTGAGGAGATATTTGTTGACTAGAAATAGCATTCTTGGTGTAGGATTGTGCTGAGTGCCTTGGAGTGTTTAATGCTCCTTCCTAACCTCGCATTCTCTGCTCTAATTCTCCTCACTGGAACCAAATGGCTGAGAATCAATGACAGGGAACGGAGGCCCATTGCCAGAGGCTCCTGGGATTGGTGAAGAGCTGCTGATTACTCCCAGCTTATTCTGGTTGAAAGCTTCCTGACAGAAAGTTAATCTTGTTAGAAGATAAGATTGTTTCCACAATCATCTCCCATCCCACGGTATTACATCATTCTGTGATCTCAGCGATTCAGGACCCTGGACAGAAATCTCCGCTCACTGTAGAGAAACTCTCCACTCTAATAGTTGTTTAAGAAATCGAATCCCACAGGGCGACACTCCCAGTGCAGTACTGAGGGAGCGCTGCACTGTCGGAGGGGCAGTACTGAGGGAGTGCTGCACTGTCAGAGGATCAGTACTGAGGGAGCGCTGCACTGTTGGAGGGGCAGTACTGAGGGAGTACTGCACTGTCGGAGGGGCAGTACTGAGGGAGTGCCGCACTGTCGGAGGGGCAGTACTGAGGGAGCGCCGCACTGTCGGAGGGGCAGTACTGAGGGAGCGCTGCACTGCTGGTGGGGCAGTACTGAGGGAGCGCCACATTGTCGGAGGGGCAGTACTGAGGGAGTGCTGCACTGTCGGAGGGGCAGTACGGAAGGATTGCTGCACTGTCGGAGGGGCAGTACTGAGGGAGTGCTGCACTGTCGGAGGGGCAGTACTGAGGGAGTGCTGCACTGTCGGAGGGGCAGTACTGAAGGGGCGCTGCACTGTCGGAGTGGCAGTACTGAGGGAGTGCTGCACTGTCGGAGGGTCAGTACTGAGAGAGCGCAGCACTGTTGGAGGGTCAGTACTGAGGGAGTGCTGCACTGTCAGAGGGGCAGTACGGAAGGAATGCTGCACTGTCGGAGGGGCAGTACTGAGGGAGTGCTGCACTATCGGAGGGGCAGTACTGAGGGAGTGCTGCACTGTCGGAGGGGCAGTACTGAGGGAGCGCTGCACTGGCGGAGGGGCAGTACTGAGGGAGCGCCGCACTGTCGGAGGGGCAGTACTGAGGGAGCGCCGCACTGTCGGAGGGGCAGTACTGAGGGAGCGCTGCACTATCGGAGGGGCAGTACTGAGGGAGTGCCGCACTGTCGGAGGGGCAGTACTGAGGGAGTGCTGCACTGTCGGAGGGGCAGTACTGAGGGAGCGCCGCACTGTCAGAGGGGCAGTACTGAGGGAGCGCTGCACTGTCGGAGGGGCAGTACTGAAGGAGCGCTGCACTGTCAGAGGGGCAGTACTGAGGGAGTGCTGCACTGTTGGAGATGCAGTACTGAGGGAGTGCTGCACTGTTGGAGATGCCATCTTTTGGAAGAGACATTAAACCAAGGCCCCACCTGCCCTGTCAGACGGATGTACACAGAGTCACACAGATAGATTGAGATTTTGTGCAATATTGCAAACCACCAACAGCGAATCACATCCAGTTTTACATCTCTCCCCATTTTTATTTCCATTGATGTTGAGATATAAAACGGGCTGTGATTCGCCATCATCTGATTCACACTATCGGAGGAAGTCAAAATCTACCCCAAACACACTCACACTCTCACACTCACACACGGTCTCACACTCACAGACTCACGCACACACACATTCACACACACTCACTGACACACTCACTGACACACTCCTGCAATTTTCTCCCCTTCAAGGTTTTCTCCAATTCCCTTTTGAAAGTTACTATTGAATCTGCTTCCACCGCCCTTTCAGGCAGCACATTCCAGATCACAACAACTCGCTGTAAAAACATTCTCCTCATCTCCCTCTGGTTCTTTTACTAATTATCTTCAATCTGTGTCCTCTGGTTACCGACCCTCCTGCCACTGGAAACAGTTTCTCCTTATTTACTCGATCAATACCCTTTGTGGCGGATCGCCACCTAAAATGGGCATTATCCACCCTTCCGTCCGTGGACAAATATCCAGCACCTTCCCTTTAAGGCACCTTACCTTTAAGGCAGGAGTGGGAGGGGCCTCAAGATTTTCCCAGAGAATTCTGGGAGCTTTTCTGTTCAGCCATTTTTGTGCCATGCAGTGATTAAAAAGTCTCTTGTTTAACACACATGGATTCAGCCTTAATTCGTGTTTCGCGGCACCCTCAACACTGGTGACACCGACGCTCAGAACGTATTCTGAGCACTGCAATGGCGGACACGAACGCAGTTTCCGTGAAACTGCCGGAGTTTTGTGAAAACCAGCCCGAAGCCTGGTTTCTCCAAGCTGAATCGCGCTTCCGGCTGCAACGTATCACCACAGATGGGACGAAGTACGACTATCTCTTCACATCACTCGGCAGCGCCGCAGTTTCCAAGGTTTGGACAATGCTGCAGAACCCACCAGAGGAAGGCAAGTACGCACATCTCAAGACAGCGCTGCTTAAAAAATTTACGGCCTCGGCATATCAGCGAAACTGTCACCTCCTCGTCCTTCCAGGCCTCGGTGATGCCTCACCATCAGAACTCCTCTCCAACATGCTCTCCCTCACCGACGAGAGCCCACCCGGATCCCTCTTCCGCACACTGTTCATCCGCCAGCTCCCTCTCAGCATCCGCCCAGCGATCGTGGCGTCCGGCCTCACGAACCTGGAAGCCCTGGCCGATGAGGCCGACAAGCTGCTGTCCACTCACTCCAGCCGCGACGTCACTCCGGACCTGGCAGCCAATGCCTGGGCGTGCCCCTCACTGGCCAGCACATGGCCACAAGAGCCTGCCACCAGGCCCACGGGGCCTTCACGCCCCACTAACCCGGGCCACTGTTACTACCACGCACGGTTCGGCGCCAGGGCACAACGGTGCACACCTCCCTGCTCTTTCAAGTCCGCCCCCGTACCAGCCCCCGCGATGGCCGTGGGCCACACGGGCTCCCTGCTGTTCGTCACGGATGACAAAACTGGCCGCCGGTTCCTGTGCGACACTGGAGCTCAGCACAGCATCATCCCGGCCTCCTCCCTCGACATCCAAAAGGGCAAATGAGGACCGGCGCTGGCTGCTGCTAACGGCTCGGAAATCCGGACGTATGGCACCCGGACCGTCACCCTCGACCTCGCTGGTCACTGCTACCGATGGGAGTTCATTACTGCCAAGGTGCTCTCCCACCTCATCAGCGCAGATTTCCTGTGCGCCCACGGCCTACTGGTAGACATCCCTCGTCACCGCCTCGTGGACATGAACACCATATCCCCCATCCTGGGCACCATGGCCCCCCGTCAACCCGGCGACATGGCGTCACAGTGCCACGCCCGGGCCACGGATGACTACTCGGCACTCCTGGCTGAATTCCCGGCCCTCACCAATCCGACCTTCTCCGCGGAGGCCGCCAAACACGGGGTGGAACACTTCATCCCCACCACAGGCCCCCCAGTGTACGCCCACGCCCGCAGGCTGGACCCGGCCAAACTGGAGATCGCGCGGACCGAGTTTGCTACCATGGAACAGCTCGGCATCATCCGCCGCTCCAACAGTCCCTGGGCCTCCCCAATCCACATCGCCCCCAAACCAGGCGGAGGTTGGCGCCCCTGCGGGGATTACCGCCGCCTCAACGACGCCACCACCCCTGATCGGTACCCCGTGCCGCACATTCAGGACTTCTCGGCTAGACTGGCCGGCCGCTCAGTCTTTTCCAAGGTCGACCTGGTGCGCGGCTACCACCAAGTCCCCGTCCACCCCGCGGACGTCCCCAAGATGGCTGTCATCACCCCCTTCGGCCTGTTCGATTCCCTGCGGATGCCCTTCGGCCTCAAAAACGCGGCCCAGGCATTCCAACGGCGCATGGACTCGGTCCTTCGGGACCTGAAGTTCCTGTTCGTCTACCTGGACGACATCCTGGTAGCCAGTTCCTCCAAGCAGGAACACCTCGAACACCTTCGCATCCTGTTCGAGCGCCTCAGCGACCACGGGCTCATCCTCAACCCAGCCAAATGCCAGTTCGGCCTGGACAAGATCGACTTCCTTGGACACCACATCACCCATGCTGGGGCCATTCCCCTGCCCACCAAGGTGCAGGCCGTCCAACAATTTCCCCGCCCCACCACCATCAAAGGCCTCCAGGAGTTCCTCGGGATGGTGAATTTCTATAACCGCTTCATCCCCAAAGCGGCGTCCCTCATGAGGCCCCTGTATGAAGCCATCCGGGGCAGGAGCGGCAAGATGGAGGTCGAATGGACGGCAGACGCGTCCGCCGCCTTCGATTCCACCAAGACCGCGCTCGCCAACACCACCCTGCTCGCGCACCCAAGGCCCAATGCCAGGGTAGCGCTCACCACGGACGCCTCCGACCACGCGGTCGGCGCCTTGTATGAGCAGTGGGTCGATGGCGCCTGGCAACCACTTGCCTTCTTCAGCCGCCAACTACGCCCCCCGGAGGTCAAGTACAGCACCTTCGACCGCGAGCTCCTCGCGATGTTCCTGGCGGTCCGCCATTTCCGGTTTTTGCTTGAGGGCCACCCCTTCACTGCGTTTGTCGACCACAAGCCCCTGACATTCGCAATGGCAAAGACAACCGACCCCTGGTCCGCCAGGCAGCAGCGCCAGTGTCCGAGTTCACCATGGACATCCAACACGTCTCCGGCTGAGACAATGTGGTAGCCGACTGCCTCTCCCGCCCCGCCATCCACGCCGCACACCTAGCAGTCGACTACGCTCAACTCGCAGCGGACCAGATCACCGACCCTGATCTGCTCTCTGCACCCACCAACCTACCAGGGCTACGCCTGGCCGACGTCGCCTGTGGCCCGACCGCAGTCACGGTCAAGTGCGACATATCCCTATGTCAACCTCGGCCCGTCGTCCCAGCGTCCTGGCGCCGCCGGGTATTCGACATTCTCCACAACCTCTCCCACCCCGGCGCCCGCGCATCCATCAAATTGGTAGCCAACCGCTTTGTCTGGCGCGGCCTTCGCAAGGATGTGCGTACTTGGGCCAACTCCTGCCTATCCTGCCAAGGTACAGCAACACACGAAAGCACCCCTCGAGGAGTTTACCGTCCCCTCGCGGAGATTCGACCACATCCACGTGGACATCGTCGGGCCCCTGCCGCCGTCGCAAGGCCACACGCACTTGCTGACCATCGTTCACCGCACCACACGCTGGCCTAAGGCAATTCCACTGACCTCTACCACCACCGCCGACATCGCCAGAGCCTTCGTCAGCACCTGGGTCGCACGGTTCGGCATCCCCTCCGACTTGACGTCGGACAGAGGTCCGCAATTTACCTCTGAACTCTGGACCGCTGTCGCACGCAATCTCGGGGTGACCATTCACCGCACCACAGCATACCACCCCCAAGCCAACGGACTGTGTGAGCGGTTCCACAGATCCTTGAAGGCATCTCTTCGAGCCAGCCTCCAAGACGGCGCCTGGACCGACCGACTTCCGTGGGTCCTCCTCGGCCTGCGCACCGCAGTTAAAGAAGACCTCCATGCATCGGCAGCAGAGCTCGTGTATGGACAGCCGCTGCGCGTACCCGGCGAGTTCCTGCCCACCGCCACGACACCCTGGTCAGCCGACCAGCAACGCCACGACTTTGCCTCACCGGCGCTGCAGTTCGCCCCGGTGCCCATTGCCCGACACGGCAAATCCACCTCACACGTCCCACTAAGCCTGCACCAGGCACGGTTTGTTTTCGTCCAGCACGACGCCCACTGCGGATCCCTTCAACCCCCGTACGACGGACCCTACAAGGTGCTACAGGCTGGGGACAAATTTTTCACCCTGCAAGTGGGCGACAGGACCGAAAAAGTGTCGGTTGACCGACTCAAGCCAGCACACTCGGAGCCCGGTGAGCAGGTCCCTGTAGCTCGTCCACCTCCACGCGGCCGACCTGCCCTCAAGCCGGTTCAACCGGCTGCTCCACGCCCGGCCGTTCCACGTCCACCGGCGTCCTACAAGAGCCGCTCCGGCCGGCCCATCAGACCGCCGCACTGTCTCGTCCACACCTCCTAAGCGGATTCTGGGGGGAGCTGTGTGGCGGATCGCCACCTAAAACGGGCATTATCCACTCTTCCGTCAGTGTACAAATATCCAGCACCTTCCCTTTAAGTCACCTTACCTTTAACGCGGTGGCATAGTGGTTAGCACTGGTGCCTCACAGCGCCAGAGACCCGGGTTCAAATCTGACCTCAGGTGACTGTCTGTGTGGAGTTTGCACATTCTCCCGTGTCTGCATGGGTTTCCTCCGGGTGCTCCGGTTTCCTCCCACAGTCCAAAAATGTGCGGGTTAGGTTGATTTGGCTATGATAAATTGACCCTTAGTGTTAGGGGGGGATTAAATATGTGGGGTTATGGGGATAGGATGGGATATGTTAGGGGGAATTAAATACGTGGGGTTACGGGGGTAGGGTGGGATATGTGTACTGTGGGGATTAAAGCAGGGACAGGGTACTGGATTTGAATGATCAGCCATGATCGTATTGAATGGTGGAGCAGGCTCGACGGGCTGAATGGCCTACTCCTGCTCCTAGATTCTATGTTTCTATGTTTCTATGTTAAGGCAGGAGTGGGCGGGGCCTCAGGATTTGCCCAGAGAATTCTGGGAGCTTTTCTGTTCAGCCATTTTTGTGCCATGCAGTGATTAAAAAGTCTCTTGTTTAACACACATGGATTCAGCCTTAACTCGTGTTTCGCGGCAGCCTCAACACCTTCATGATTTTGAACACCTCCATTAAATCTCCTCTTAACCTTCTCTGCTCCAAGGAGAACAATCCCAGCTTCTCCAGTCTCTCCACATAACTGAAGTCCCTCATCCCTGGAACCATTCTAGTAAATCTCCTCTGCACCCTCTCCAAGACCTTGACATCCTTCCTAACGTGCGGTGCCCAGAATTGGACACAATACTCCAGCTGAAGCCTCACCAGTGATTTACAAAGGTTTACTGTAACTTCCTCTCTAAGTCTGTGCTTTGTAATAAACGAGGACCTATAAATATAAATCACTGTCAGAATCGGCAATTACCCAGATTGGGCCACAATCACTCACTGATCGGCAGTGATTTCTGCTTCCCTCCAAGTCCAGGGTCATTTCCCTCGTATTGAACTGAAGATAAACCACATCCTGCGACATGTAACTCCGTCACCCTAATTAACCCAAATTAAAGTTTCATCGTTCGATCTGCCCGTGGATTCAATGTTGCAAAACCCAGTTATCCTCAAATGATGATAAAAGCAGATTATCTTTCCCTGTCCTCCCCACATTCTCTGACACTGGCCATGTGTGAGGGGATCGATCCTGCTCGCAATGTTTCAACAACATCTCACTTAATGGGCCCTTCCTGCAACCTGCTGCTGTATTGAGAAGGAGAGCAGATCTCCCGTTAAACACCGAAACCGCTTTAGTTACAGAAAGTCACGCAGATTGTTTATTTCAGAAAGATGCCATTGAACGGAGTCACCTGATCAAGTATTGCATCAGTGTCATAGAATCATAGAAAGTTACATCACGGAAGGAGGCCATTTCGGCCCATCGTGTCCGCTCCGGCCAACAAAGAGCTATCCAGCCTAATCCCACTTCCCAGCTCTTGGTCCGTTGTAAGGTTTTCAAAATTTGCAGATCCCCAAAACCTAAGGAAAAAGGACTTTGGAACTACGTCAGAGTGATAAAAATGCATTTGGGCCTAACATAAGGAATTTAAGATCAACAACCAAGTTTTGGCATTTTAAAAACCTGTCTGGGCCTGTAAAGGGAGAAAAGGCTGTGAAGGAATTTGGGTACGACCTCTGTAAACCACCAGGTACATCGACGACATTTTCTTCCTTTGGACCCACGGCGAAGGATCACTGAAAGGACTACACGATAGCATCAACAGGTTCCATCCCACCATCAAACTCACCATGGACTACTCCTCAGAATCGGTCTCATTCCTGGACACACGAATCGCCATCAAAGACGGACACCTCAGCACTTCACTCTACCGCAAGCCCACGGACAACCTCACGATGCTCCACTTCTCCAGCTTCCACCCTAACCATGTTAAAGAAGCCATCCCCTATGGACAAGCCCTGCAAATACACAGGATCTGCTCAGATGAGGAGGAACGCGATGGACACCTACGGACGCTGAAAAACACCGTTGTAAGAACGGGATATGACGCTCGACTCATTGATCGACAGTTCCGACGGGCCACAGCGAAAAATCGCATAGACCTCCTCAGAAGGCGAACACGGGACACAACCAACAGAGTACCCTACGTCGTCCAGTACTTCCCCGTAGCGGAGAAACTACGCCATGTTCTTCGCAGCCTTCAACATGTCATCGATGACGACGAACACCTCGCTAAGGCCATCCCCACACCTCCACTACTCGCCTTCAAACAGCCGCCTAACCTCAAAAGTACCATCGTTCGCAGCAAATTACCCAGCTTTCAGGATAACAGCGACCACGACACCACTCAACCCTGCCACGGCAAACTCTGCAAGACATGCCAGATCATCAGCACAGATACCATCATCACACATGAGGACACTACCCTCCCGGAACATGGTACATACTCATGTGACTCGGCCAACGTTGTCTACCTCATACGTTGCAGGAAAGGATGCACCAGAGCATGGTACATCGGCGAGACCATGCAGACACTGAGACAACGTATGAACAGAAACCGCGCAGCAATCGCCAGGCAGGAGTGTTCCCTCCCAGTCGGGGAACATTTCAGCAGTCAAGGACATTCAGCCTCGGATCTGCGGGTAAGCGTTCTCCAAGGCGGCCTTCGAGACACACGACAACGCAAAATCATCGAGCAGAAACTGATAGCCAAGTTCCGCACCCATGAGGATGGCCTCAACCGGGATCTTGGGTTCATGTCACGCTACATGATGTAGAGTCATCCAGACTCGAGTCGTCGTTGGCTTGTTCACAGATGTGATTTCCAGTAAAAAAAGGTAAAAATTTTAAAGTTTATGTTTTTCCATACAGACTGCATTTGACACATTAGACCCTCTGTGACCCCACCTCATTGTCTCAGTTGTATCTTGCTATGTCTTTGATGTGGTGCCTTCCTGACTGACCTGATTGTTTCTCTGCCGAGGTGTGATGAAAGGCAGTCAGGAGGATAAAATGTAGTCGTCTGACATTGTACGCTGCACAGGCATTGTTCTCTGTCTATATATGCTTTGCCGATTCGTATTCCATCACTTCACCTGACGAAGGGGCAGCAGCTCCGAAAGCTTGTGATTTCAAATAAAACTGTTGGACTAAACTGGTGTTGTGCGACTTCTCACTTCTGTAAAAGCAGTTTTGGGTATTGCAGTTGTCTGGGGAATTGGGATGACCTCATTCAAGCCCCAGCAAGCATTAACATTTTGACAATAGACCCTAGGAGAAGACAGTCTCATCCCATCAAAAACCAATCAGCCAAGAAAATCGACAGGATGCAAACCATCCCAAAAAAAAACCATTTGACACTTACAGAACCCATTAAAGACATGCATAAAGATAGGAGTCCTAGGCCCAGTCAAGAAACTCAAAACATAAGGACAATGCAAACTCCAATTAAACAACAGATCGACAGGATGGAGCTATCCGGAAACCACTTCAAATATTTACAAAACCAGTTAACACGCTAGTAAAGTTGTTACTGTTAACGAGGTCTTACAATGACCGGGATTTGATTCGGGGTAGTTAAGACCACTTCAATTTAGTATAATTGAAGGCCCATCAAAGAGTTACAGTTCAAATTCAACAGAAGGCAGTTCTGCAGTTCAATTGAAAAGCCTGTTTTCAGCAAGAAGTCAGTGCTGGAGTTACAGAGTTCAGGACAAGCAGGCAGAAGGCAGTTTCCACAGTTCTGCAAGAAGGCAGTTCCACAGCTCGGAAGAAGACAGTTTAAACAGAGGCAGAGTTACAGCAAGAAGTTCAACAAAGAAGGCCAACAACTTCACAAGCAGACCGACACGCAAGAAGAAACCAGAGCGACTGCCTCAGTGACCATCGGACACCTCGCGGCAACAAGGGCCGTACGAAACCTTTTACTCAAAAGACTCTAAACCCTAACTCTCAACTGTCAAGGATTCGTTTGGTGAGCATTATCCCTGGTTCTCCAGAGTCCAACCTAGCTAGTGAAGTGGGATTGGGAGGGGTGAAGTATTCTTCTAATGTTATTTCCCTCGCTTGTACCGTGTGTTCCCCAACCTGTGTTTAAGCATCAAGAGTGTTTTAAGTTTGTTACCTTTTTCTTTTAATAAAGTCAAAATTCTTTCATCGAAACCTGTTGTCTACTGCATCTTTGTTCACAACCCCTAAATAAGTCCAAGGTCTAGGACCAGGGGCGTGGGAGCGATTCGAACCACTCACTGAGTCAGAGATGAGGCTGACCCTACCACACCACCCCCAACACCGTAGCCCTGCAGGTTGGAGCATCCCAGGTGCACATCCAAGTACTTTTTATATGTGGTTAGGGTTCCTGCCTCTACCACCCAATCAGGCAGTGAGTTCCAGACCCACACAACCCTCTGGGTGAAGACATTTCCCCTCAAATCCCCTCTAAACCTTTCCCCAATTACTTTAAATCTGTTCCCCCTGGTTTTTGACCCCTCTGCTAAGGGAAATAGGTCCTTTCTAGCCACTTTATCTATGCCCCTCATAATTTTATACTCCTCAATAAGGTCTCCCCCCACTGTCGGAGGGCAATACTGAGGGAGCGCTGGGATTCTGTTTCTGTGCTGTAAATGTCGGGACCAGGGAACGTTGGGAGTTCCTGAGATCCAGGCTCTCAGGGGGTCCCAGCACAGGTCCGTCTAGCCCGAGCCGGCATCGATTGTCCCCAGGGGCGGTGGGACCCCCAGGGTCCAGGTCAGGATCGCAGGCCCGATCCCTGGAAACAATTGCACAGCAGCCCCTCACACAGAGAGGGCGGAGGGGACAGATATAGGAGTCCCGATATAGGGGTGTCAGCTGTGGCTCAGTGGG
>JASTWF010001867.1:0-54559 GCA_030390025.1 Squalus acanthias | reverse complement strand
TCTCTCTGTGTTTCTGTCAGTGTCTCTCTGTGTTTCTGTCAGTGTCTCTCTGTGTTTCTGTCAGTGTCTCTCTCTGTGTTTCTGTCAGTGTCTCTCTGTGTTTCTGTCAGTGTCTCTCTGTGTTTCTGTCAGTGTCTCCTGTGTGTTTCTGTCAGTGTCTCTCTGTGTTTCTGTCAGTGTCTCTCTGTGTTTCTGTCAGTGTCTCTCTGTGTTTCTGTCAGTGTCTCTCTGTGTTTCTGTCAGTGTCTCTCTCTGTGTTTCTGTCAGTGTCTCTCTGTGTTTCTGTCAGTGTCTCTCTGTGTTTCTGTCAGTGTCTCTGTGTTTCTGTCAGTGTCTCTCTGTGTTTCTGTCAGTGTCTCTCTGTGTTTCTGTCAGTGTCTCTCTGTGTTTCTGTCAGTGTCTCTCTGTGTTTCTGTCAGTGTCTCTCTGTGTTTCTGTCAGTGTCTCTCTGTGTTTCTGTCAGTGTCTCTCTGTGTTTCTGTCAGTGTCTCTCTGTGTTTCTGTCAGTGTCTCTCTGTGTTTCTGTCAGTGTCTCTCTGTGTTTCTGTCAGTGTCTCTCTGTGTTTCTGTCAGTGTCTCTCTCTGTGTTTCTGTCAGTGTCTCTCTGTGTTTCTGTCAGTGTCTCTCTGTGTTTCTGTCAGTGTCTCTCTGTGTTTCTGTCAGTGTCTCTCTGTGTTTCTGTCAGTGTCTCTCTCTGTGTTTCTGTCAGTGTCTCTCTCTGTGTTTCTGTCAGTGTCTCTCTGTGTTTCTGTCAGTGTCTCTCTGTGTTTCTGTCAGTGTCTCTCTGTGTTTCTGTCAGTGTCTCTCTCTGTGTTTCTGTCAGTGTCTCTCTGTGTTTCTGTCAGTGTCTCTCTCTGTGTTTCTGTCAGTGTCTCTCTCTGTGTTTCTGTCAGTGTCTCTCTGTGTTTCTGTCAGTGTCTCTCTGTGTTTCTGTCAGTGTCTCTCTGTGTTTCTGTCAGTGTCTCTCTGTGTTTCTGTCAGTGTCTCTCTCTGTGTTTCTGTCAGTGTCTCTCTGTGTTTCTGTCAGTGTCTCTCTCTGTGTTTCTGTCAGTGTCTCTCTGTGTTTCTGTCAGTGTCTCTCTCTGTGTTTCTGTCAGTGTCTCTCTCTGTGTTTCTGTCAGTGTCTCTCTGTGTTTCTGTCAGTGTCTCTCTGTGTTTCTGTCAGTGTCTCTCTCTGTGTTTCTGTCAGTGTCTCTCTCTGTGTTTCTGTCAGTGTCTCTCTCTGTGTTTCTGTCAGTGTCTCTCTGTGTTTCTGTCAGTGTCTCTCTGTGTTTCTGTCAGTGTCTCTCTGTGTTTCTGTCAGTGTCTCTCTGTGTTTCTGTCAGTGTCTCTCTCTGTGTTTCTGTCAGTGTCTCTCTGTGTTTCTGTCAGTGTCTCTCTGTGTTTCTGTCAGTGTCTCTCTGTGTTTCTGTCAGTGTCTCTCTCTGTGTTTCTGTCAGTGTCTCTCTGTGTTTCTGTCAGTGTCTCTCTCTGTGTTTCTGTCAGTGTCTCTCTGTGTTTCTGTCAGTGTCTCTCTCTGTGTTTCTGTCAGTGTCTCTCTCTGTGTTTCTGTCAGTGTCTCTCTGTGTTTCTGTCAGTGTCTCTCTCTGTGTTTCTGTCAGTGTCTCTCTCTGTGTTTCTGTCAGTGTCTCTCTCTGTGTTTCTGTCAGTGTCTCTCTGTGTTTCTGTCAGTGTCTCTCTGTGTTTCTGTCAGTGTCTCTCTCTGTGTTTCTGTCAGTGTCTCTCTCTGTGTTTCTGTCAGTGTCTCTCTGTGTTTCTGTCAGTGTCTCTCTCTGTGTTTCTGTCAGTGTCTCTCTCTGTGTTTCTGTCAGTGTCTCTCTGTGTTTCTGTCAGTGTCTCTCTGTGTTTCTGTCAGTGTCTCTCTCTGTGTTTCTGTCAGTGTCTCTCTGTGTTTCTGTCAGTGTCTCTCTGTGTTTCTGTCAGTGTCTCTCTGTGTTTCTGTCAGTGTCTCTCTCTGTGTTTCTGTCAGTGTCTCTCTCTGTGTTTCTGTCAGTGTCTCTCTGTGTTTCTGTCAGTGTCTCTCTCTGTGTTTCTGTCAGTGTCTCTCTGTGTTTCTGTCAGTGTCTCTCTCTGTGTTTCTGTCAGTGTCTCTCTGTGTTTCTGTCAGTGTCTCTCTGTGTTTCTGTCAGTGTCTCTCTGTGTTTCTGTCAGTGTCTCTCTGTGTTTCTGTCAGTGTCTCTCTCTGTGTTTCTGTCAGTGTCTCTCTCTGTGTTTCTGTCAGTGTCTCTCTGTGTTTCTGTCAGTGTCTCTCTCTGTGTTTCTGTCAGTGTCTCTCTCTGTGTTTCTGTCAGTGTCTCTCTGTGTTTCTGTCAGTGTCTCTCTGTGTTTCTGTCAGTGTCTCTCTCTGTGTTTCTGTCAGTGTCTCTCTGTGTTTCTGTCAGTGTCTCTCTCTGTGTTTCTGTCAGTGTCTCTCTCTGTGTTTCTGTCAGTGTCTCTCTGTGTTTCTGTCAGTGTCTCTCTGTGTTTCTGTCAGTGTCTCTCTGTGTTTCTGTCAGTGTCTCTCTCTGTGTTTCTGTCAGTGTCTCTCTGTGTTTCTGTCAGTGTCTCTCTGTGTTTCTGTCAGTGTCTCTCTGTGTTTCTGTCAGTGTCTCTCTGTGTTTCTGTCAGTGTCTCTCTCTGTGTTTCTGTCAGTGTCTCTCTGTGTTTCTGTCAGTGTCTCTCTGTGTTTCTGTCAGTGTCTCTCTCTGTGTTTCTGTCAGTGTCTCTCTGTGTTTCTGTCAGTGTCTCTCTGTGTTTCTGTCAGTGTCTCTCTGTGTTTCTGTCAGTGTCTCTCTGTGTTTCTGTCAGTGTCTCTCTGTGTTTCTGTCAGTGTCTCTCTGTGTTTCTGTCAGTGTCTCTCTGTGTTTCTGTCAGTGTCTCTCTCTGTGTTTCTGTCAGTGTCTCTCTGTGTTTCTGTCAGTGTCTCTCTGTGTTTCTGTCAGTGTCTCTCTGTGTTTCTGTCAGTGTCTCTCTGTGTTTCTGTCAGTGTCTCTCTGTGTTTCTGTCAGTGTCTCTCTCTGTGTTTCTGTCAGTGTCTCTCTGTGTTTCTGTCAGTGTCTCTCTCTGTGTTTCTGTCAGTGTCTCTCTCTGTGTTTCTGTCAGTGTCTCTCTCTGTGTTTCTGTCAGTGTCTCTCTGTGTTTCTGTCAGTGTCTCTCTGTGTTTCTGTCAGTGTCTCTCTCTGTGTTTCTGTCAGTGTCTCTCTGTGTTTCTGTCAGTGTCTCTCTGTGTTTCTGTCAGTGTCTCTCTCTGTGTTTCTGTCAGTGTCTCTCTCTGTGTTTCTGTCAGTGTCTCTCTGTGTTTCTGTCAGTGTCTCTCTCTGTGTTTCTGTCAGTGTCTCTCTCTGTGTTTCTGTCAGTGTCTCTCTGTGTTTCTGTCAGTGTCTCTCTCTGTGTTTCTGTCAGTGTCTCTCTCTGTGTTTCTGTCAGTGTCTCTCTGTGTTTCTGTCAGTGTCTCTCTCTGTGTTTCTGTCAGTGTCTCTCTCTGTGTTTCTGTCAGTGTCTCTCTCTGTGTTTCTGTCAGTGTCTCTCTGTGTTTCTGTCAGTGTCTCTCTGTGTTTCTGTCAGTGTCTCTCTCTGTGTTTCTGTCAGTGTCTCTCTGTGTTTCTGTCAGTGTCTCTCTGTGTTTCTGTCAGTGTCTCTCTCTGTGTTTCTGTCAGTGTCTCTCTCTGTGTTTCTGTCAGTGTCTCTCTGTGTTTCTGTCAGTGTCTCTCTCTGTGTTTCTGTCAGTGTCTCTCTCTGTGTTTCTGTCAGTGTCTCTCTGTGTTTCTGTCAGTGTCTCTCTGTGTTTCTGTCAGTGTCTCTCTGTGTTTCTGTCAGTGTCTCTCTGTGTTTCTGTCAGTGTCTCTCTGTGTTTCTGTCAGTGCTCTCTCTGTGTTTCTGTCAGTGTCTCTCTGTGTTTCTGTCAGTGTCTCTCTGTGTTTCTGTCAGTGTCTCTCTGTGTTTCTGTCAGTGTCTCTCTCTGTGTTTCTGTCAGTGTCTCTCTCTGTGTTTCTGTCAGTGTCTCTCTCTGTGTTTCTGTCAGTGTCTCTCTGTGTTTCTGTCAGTGTCTCTCTCTGTGTTTCTGTCAGTGTCTCTCTCTGTGTTTCTGTCAGTGTCTCTCTCTGTGTTTCTGTCAGTGTCTCTCTGTGTTTCTGTCAGTGTCTCTCTGTGTTTCTGTCAGTGTCTCTCTCTGTGTTTCTGTCAGTGTCTCTCTGTGTTTCTGTCAGTGTCTCTCTGTGTTTCTGTCAGTGTCTCTCTGTGTTTCTGTCAGTGTCTCTCTCTGTGTTTCTGTCAGTGTCTCTCTCTGTGTTTCTGTCAGTGTCTCTCTGTGTTTCTGTCAGTGTCTCTCTGTGTTTCTGTCAGTGTCTCTCTCTGTGTTTCTGTCAGTGTCTCTCTGTGTTTCTGTCAGTGTCTCTCTCTGTGTTTCTGTCAGTGTCTCTCTGTGTTTCTGTCAGTGTCTCTCTCTGTGTTTCTGTCAGTGTCTCTCTGTGTTTCTGTCAGTGTCTCTCTGTGTTTCTGTCAGTGTCTCTCTCTGTGTTTCTGTCAGTGTCTCTCTCTGTGTTTCTGTCAGTGTCTCTCTGTGTTTCTGTCAGTGTCTCTCTGTGTTTCTGTCAGTGTCTCTCTCTGTGTTTCTGTCAGTGTCTCTCTGTGTTTCTGTCAGTGTCTCTCTGTGTTTCTGTCAGTGTCTCTCTGTGTTTCTGTCAGTGTCTCTCTCTGTGTTTCTGTCAGTGTCTCTCTGTGTTTCTGTCAGTGTCTCTCTGTGTTTCTGTCAGTGTCTCTCTGTGTTTCTGTCAGTGTCTCTCTGTGTTTCTGTCAGTGTCTCTCTGTGTTTCTGTCAGTGTCTCTCTGTGTTTCTGTCAGTGTCTCTCTGTGTTTCTGTCAGTGTCTCTCTGTGTTTCTGTCAGTGTCTCTCTCTGTGTTTCTGTCAGTGTCTCTCTGTGTTTCTGTCAGTGTCTCTCTGTGTTTCTGTCAGTGTCTCTCTCTGTGTTTCTGTCAGTGTCTCTCTGTGTTTCTGTCAGTGTCTCTCTGTGTTTCTGTCAGTGTCTCTCTGTGTTTCTGTCAGTGTCTCTCTGTGTTTCTGTCAGTGTCTCTCTGTGTTTCTGTCAGTGTCTCTCTGTGTTTCTGTCAGTGTCTCTCTGTGTTTCTGTCAGTGTCTCTCTCTGTGTTTCTGTCAGTGTCTCTCTGTGTTTCTGTCAGTGTCTCTCTCTGTGTTTCTGTCAGTGTCTCTCTCTGTGTTTCTGTCAGTGTCTCTCTGTGTTTCTGTCAGTGTCTCTCTGTGTTTCTGTCAGTGTCTCTCTCTGTGTTTCTGTCAGTGTCTCTCTGTGTTTCTGTCAGTGTCTCTCTGTGTTTCTGTCAGTGTCTCTCTGTGTTTCTGTCAGTGTCTCTCTCTGTGTTTCTGTCAGTGTCTCTCTGTGTTTCTGTCAGTGTCTCTCTGTGTTTCTGTCAGTGTCTCTCTGTGTTTCTGTCAGTGTCTCTCTGTGTTTCTGTCAGTGTCTCTCTCTGTGTTTCTGTCAGTGTCTCTCTGTGTTTCTGTCAGTGTCTCTCTGTGTTTCTGTCAGTGTCTCTCTGTGTTTCTGTCAGTGTCTCTCTCTGTGTTTCTGTCAGTGTCTCTCTGTGTTTCTGTCAGTGTCTCTCTCTGTGTTTCTGTCAGTGTCTCTCTGTGTTTCTGTCAGTGTCTCTCTGTGTTTCTGTCAGTGTCTCTCTCTGTGTTTCTGTCAGTGTCTCTCTGTGTTTCTGTCAGTGTCTCTCTCTGTGTTTCTGTCAGTGTCTCTCTCTGTGTTTCTGTCAGTGTCTCTCTCTGTGTTTCTGTCAGTGTCTCTCTGTGTTTCTGTCAGTGTCTCTCTCTGTGTTTCTGTCAGTGTCTCTCTGTGTTTCTGTCAGTGTCTCTCTGTGTTTCTGTCAGTGTCTCTCTCTGTGTTTCTGTCAGTGTCTCTCTGTGTTTCTGTCAGTGTCTCTCTCTGTGTTTCTGTCAGTGTCTCTCTGTGTTTCTGTCAGTGTCTCTCTCTGTGTTTCTGTCAGTGTCTCTCTCTGTGTTTCTGTCAGTGTCTCTCTGTGTTTCTGTCAGTGTCTCTCTGTGTTTCTGTCAGTGTCTCTCTGTGTTTCTGTCAGTGTCTCTCTGTGTTTCTGTCAGTGTCTCTCTGTGTTTCTGTCAGTGTCTCTCTGTGTTTCTGTCAGTGTCTCTCTCTGTGTTTCTGTCAGTGTCTCTCTGTGTTTCTGTCAGTGTCTCTCTGTGTTTCTGTCAGTGTCTCTCTGTGTTTCTGTCAGTGTCTCTCTGTGTTTCTGTCAGTGTCTCTCTGTGTTTCTGTCAGTGTCTCTCTGTGTTTCTGTCAGTGTCTCTCTGTGTTTCTGTCAGTGTCTCTCTCTGTGTTTCTGTCAGTGTCTCTCTGTGTTTCTGTCAGTGTCTCTCTGTGTTTCTGTCAGTGTCTCTCTGTGTTTCTGTCAGTGTCTCTCTCTGTGTTTCTGTCAGTGTCTCTCTGTGTTTCTGTCAGTGTCTCTCTGTGTTTCTGTCAGTGTCTCTCTCTGTGTTTCTGTCAGTGTCTCTCTGTGTTTCTGTCAGTGTCTCTCTGTGTTTCTGTCAGTGTCTCTCTGTGTTTCTGTCAGTGTCTCTCTCTGTGTTTCTGTCAGTGTCTCTCTGTGTTTCTGTCAGTGTCTCTCTCTGTGTTTCTGTCAGTGTCTCTCTGTGTTTCTGTCAGTGTCTCTCTGTGTTTCTGTCAGTGTCTCTCTCTGTGTTTCTGTCAGTGTCTCTCTCTGTGTTTCTGTCAGTGTCTCTCTCTGTGTTTCTGTCAGTGTCTCTCTCTGTGTTTCTGTCAGTGTCTCTCTGTGTTTCTGTCAGTGTCTCTCTCTGTGTTTCTGTCAGTGTCTCTCTGTGTTTCTGTCAGTGTCTCTCTGTGTTTCTGTCAGTGTCTCTCTGTGTTTCTGTCAGTGTCTCTCTGTGTTTCTGTCAGTGTCTCTCTCTGTGTTTCTGTCAGTGTCTCTCTGTGTTTCTGTCAGTGTCTCTCTGTGTTTCTGTCAGTGTCTCTCTGTGTTTCTGTCAGTGTCTCTCTCTGTGTTTCTGTCAGTGTCTCTCTGTGTTTCTGTCAGTGTCTCTCTGTGTTTCTGTCAGTGTCTCTCTGTGTTTCTGTCAGTGTCTCTCTGTGTTTCTGTCAGTGTCTCTCTGTGTTTCTGTCAGTGTCTCTCTCTGTGTTTCTGTCAGTGTCTCTCTGTGTTTCTGTCAGTGTCTCTCTGTGTTTCTGTCAGTGTCTCTCTGTGTTTCTGTCAGTGTCTCTCTCTGTGTTTCTGTCAGTGTCTCTCTCTGTGTTTCTGTCAGTGTCTCTCTGTGTTTCTGTCAGTGTCTCTCTGTGTTTCTGTCAGTGTCTCTCTCTGTGTTTCTGTCAGTGTCTCTCTCTGTGTTTCTGTCAGTGTCTCTCTCTGTGTTTCTGTCAGTGTCTCTCTGTGTTTCTGTCAGTGTCTCTCTGTGTTTCTGTCAGTGTCTCTCTCTGTGTTTCTGTCAGTGTCTCTCTGTGTTTCTGTCAGTGTCTCTCTGTGTTTCTGTCAGTGTCTCTCTGTGTTTCTGTCAGTGTCTCTCTCTGTGTTTCTGTCAGTGTCTCTCTCTGTGTTTCTGTCAGTGTCTCTCTCTGTGTTTCTGTCAGTGTCTCTCTGTGTTTCTGTCAGTGTCTCTCTCTGTGTTTCTGTCAGTGTCTCTCTGTGTTTCTGTCAGTGTCTCTCTGTGTTTCTGTCAGTGTCTCTCTCTGTGTTTCTGTCAGTGTCTCTCTGTGTTTCTGTCAGTGTCTCTCTGTGTTTCTGTCAGTGTCTCTCTCTGTGTTTCTGTCAGTGTCTCTCTCTGTGTTTCTGTCAGTGTCTCTCTGTGTTTCTGTCAGTGTCTCTCTGTGTTTCTGTCAGTGTCTCTCTCTGTGTTTCTGTCAGTGTCTCTCTGTGTTTCTGTCAGTGTCTCTCTGTGTTTCTGTCAGTGTCTCTCTGTGTTTCTGTCAGTGTCTCTCTCTGTGTTTCTGTCAGTGTCTCTCTGTGTTTCTGTCAGTGTCTCTCTGTGTTTCTGTCAGTGTCTCTCTGTGTTTCTGTCAGTGTCTCTCTCTGTGTTTCTGTCAGTGTCTCTCTGTGTTTCTGTCAGTGTCTCTCTGTGTTTCTGTCAGTGTCTCTCTGTGTTTCTGTCAGTGTCTCTCTGTGTTTCTGTCAGTGTCTCTCTGTGTTTCTGTCAGTGTCTCTCTCTGTGTTTCTGTCAGTGTCTCTCTGTGTTTCTGTCAGTGTCTCTCTGTGTTTCTGTCAGTGTCTCTCTGTGTTTCTGTCAGTGTCTCTCTGTGTTTCTGTCAGTGTCTCTCTCTGTGTTTCTGTCAGTGTCTCTCTGTGTTTCTGTCAGTGTCTCTCTGTGTTTCTGTCAGTGTCTCTCTGTGTTTCTGTCAGTGTCTCTCTCTGTGTTTCTGTCAGTGTCTCTCTCTGTGTTTCTGTCAGTGTCTCTCTGTGTTTCTGTCAGTGTCTCTCTCTGTGTTTCTGTCAGTGTCTCTCTGTGTTTCTGTCAGTGTCTCTCTCTGTGTTTCTGTCAGTGTCTCTCTCTGTGTTTCTGTCAGTGTCTCTCTCTGTGTTTCTGTCAGTGTCTCTCTCTGTGTTTCTGTCAGTGTCTCTCTCTGTGTTTCTGTCAGTGTCTCTCTGTGTTTCTGTCAGTGTCTCTCTGTGTTTCTGTCAGTGTCTCTCTGTGTTTCTGTCAGTGTCTCTCTCTGTGTTTCTGTCAGTGTCTCTCTGTGTTTCTGTCAGTGTCTCTCTGTGTTTCTGTCAGTGTCTCTCTGTGTTTCTGTCAGTGTCTCTCTGTGTTTCTGTCAGTGTCTCTCTCTGTGTTTCTGTCAGTGTCTCTCTGTGTTTCTGTCAGTGTCTCTCTGTGTTTCTGTCAGTGTCTCTCTGTGTTTCTGTCAGTGTCTCTCTCTGTGTTTCTGTCAGTGTCTCTCTGTGTTTCTGTCAGTGTCTCTCTGTGTTTCTGTCAGTGTCTCTCTCTGTGTTTCTGTCAGTGTCTCTCTGTGTTTCTGTCAGTGTCTCTCTGTGTTTCTGTCAGTGTCTCTCTCTGTGTTTCTGTCAGTGTCTCTCTGTGTTTCTGTCAGTGTCTCTCTGTGTTTCTGTCAGTGTCTCTCTGTGTTTCTGTCAGTGTCTCTCTGTGTTTCTGTCAGTGTCTCTCTCTGTGTTTCTGTCAGTGTCTCTCTGTGTTTCTGTCAGTGTCTCTCTCTGTGTTTCTGTCAGTGTCTCTCTGTGTTTCTGTCAGTGTCTCTCTCTGTGTTTCTGTCAGTGTCTCTCTGTGTTTCTGTCAGTGTCTCTCTGTGTTTCTGTCAGTGTCTCTCTGTGTTTCTGTCAGTGTCTCTCTCTGTGTTTCTGTCAGTGTCTCTCTGTGTTTCTGTCAGTGTCTCTCTCTGTGTTTCTGTCAGTGTCTCTCTCTGTGTTTCTGTCAGTGTCTCTCTCTGTGTTTCTGTCAGTGTCTCTCTCTGTGTTTCTGTCAGTGTCTCTCTCTGTGTTTCTGTCAGTGTCTCTCTCTGTGTTTCTGTCAGTGTCTCTCTCTGTGTTTCTGTCAGTGTCTCTCTGTGTTTCTGTCAGTGTCTCTCTCTGTGTTTCTGTCAGTGTCTCTCTCTGTGTTTCTGTCAGTGTCTCTCTGTGTTTCTGTCAGTGTCTCTCTGTGTTTCTGTCAGTGTCTCTCTCTGTGTTTCTGTCAGTGTCTCTCTGTGTTTCTGTCAGTGTCTCTCTCTGTGTTTCTGTCAGTGTCTCTCTGTGTTTCTGTCAGTGTCTCTCTGTGTTTCTGTCAGTGTCTCTCTCTGTGTTTCTGTCAGTGTCTCTCTGTGTTTCTGTCAGTGTCTCTCTCTGTGTTTCTGTCAGTGTCTCTCTGTGTTTCTGTCAGTGTCTCTCTGTGTTTCTGTCAGTGTCTCTCTCTGTGTTTCTGTCAGTGTCTCTCTCTGTGTTTCTGTCAGTGTCTCTCTGTGTTTCTGTCAGTGTCTCTCTCTGTGTTTCTGTCAGTGTCTCTCTGTGTTTCTGTCAGTGTCTCTCTCTGTGTTTCTGTCAGTGTCTCTCTGTGTTTCTGTCAGTGTCTCTCTGTGTTTCTGTCAGTGTCTCTCTCTGTGTTTCTGTCAGTGTCTCTCTCTGTGTTTCTGTCAGTGTCTCTCTCTGTGTTTCTGTCAGTGTCTCTCTGTGTTTCTGTCAGTGTCTCTCTGTGTTTCTGTCAGTGTCTCTCTCTGTGTTTCTGTCAGTGTCTCTCTGTGTTTCTGTCAGTGTCTCTCTGTGTTTCTGTCAGTGTCTCTCTGTGTTTCTGTCAGTGTCTCTCTGTGTTTCTGTCAGTGTCTCTCTCTGTGTTTCTGTCAGTGTCTCTCTGTGTTTCTGTCAGTGTCTCTCTGTGTTTCTGTCAGTGTCTCTCTGTGTTTCTGTCAGTGTCTCTCTGTGTTTCTGTCAGTGTCTCTCTCTGTGTTTCTGTCAGTGTCTCTCTGTGTTTCTGTCAGTGTCTCTCTGTGTTTCTGTCAGTGTCTCTCTGTGTTTCTGTCAGTGTCTCTCTGTGTTTCTGTCAGTGTCTCTCTGTGTTTCTGTCAGTGTCTCTCTGTGTTTCTGTCAGTGTCTCTCTGTGTTTCTGTCAGTGTCTCTCTGTGTTTCTGTCAGTGTCTCTCTGTGTTTCTGTCAGTGTCTCTCTGTGTTTCTGTCAGTGTCTCTCTGTGTTTCTGTCAGTGTCTCTCTCTGTGTTTCTGTCAGTGTCTCTCTGTGTTTCTGTCAGTGTCTCTCTGTGTTTCTGTCAGTGTCTCTCTGTGTTTCTGTCAGTGTCTCTCTGTGTTTCTGTCAGTGTCTCTCTCTGTGTTTCTGTCAGTGTCTCTCTGTGTTTCTGTCAGTGTCTCTCTGTGTTTCTGTCAGTGTCTCTCTGTGTTTCTGTCAGTGTCTCTCTCTGTGTTTCTGTCAGTGTCTCTCTCTGTGTTTCTGTCAGTGTCTCTCTCTGTGTTTCTGTCAGTGTCTCTCTGTGTTTCTGTCAGTGTCTCTCTCTGTGTTTCTGTCAGTGTCTCTCTGTGTTTCTGTCAGTGTCTCTCTGTGTTTCTGTCAGTGTCTCTCTGTGTTTCTGTCAGTGTCTCTCTGTGTTTCTGTCAGTGTCTCTCTGTGTTTCTGTCAGTGTCTCTCTGTGTTTCTGTCAGTGTCTCTCTGTGTTTCTGTCAGTGTCTCTCTGTGTTTCTGTCAGTGTCTCTCTGTGTTTCTGTCAGTGTCTCTCTCTGTGTTTCTGTCAGTGTCTCTCTGTGTTTCTGTCAGTGTCTCTCTGTGTTTCTGTCAGTGTCTCTCTGTGTTTCTGTCAGTGTCTCTCTCTGTGTTTCTGTCAGTGTCTCTCTCTGTGTTTCTGTCAGTGTCTCTCTGTGTTTCTGTCAGTGTCTCTCTGTGTTTCTGTCAGTGTCTCTCTGTGTTTCTGTCAGTGTCTCTCTCTGTGTTTCTGTCAGTGTCTCTCTCTGTGTTTCTGTCAGTGTCTCTCTCTGTGTTTCTGTCAGTGTCTCTCTGTGTTTCTGTCAGTGTCTCTCTGTGTTTCTGTCAGTGTCTCTGTGTTTCTGTCAGTGTCTCTCTCTGTGTTTCTGTCAGTGTCTCTCTGTGTTTCTGTCAGTGTCTCTCTCTGTGTTTCTGTCAGTGTCTCTCTGTGTTTCTGTCAGTGTCTCTCTGTGTTTCTGTCAGTGTCTCTCTGTGTTTCTGTCAGTGTCTCTCTCTGTGTTTCTGTCAGTGTCTCTCTCTGTGTTTCTGTCAGTGTCTCTCTGTGTTTCTGTCAGTGTCTCTCTCTGTGTTTCTGTCAGTGTCTCTCTGTGTTTCTGTCAGTGTCTCTCTGTGTTTCTGTCAGTGTCTCTCTCTGTGTTTCTGTCAGTGTCTCTCTCTGTGTTTCTGTCAGTGTCTCTCTGTGTTTCTGTCAGTGTCTCTCTCTGTGTTTCTGTCAGTGTCTCTCTCTGTGTTTCTGTCAGTGTCTCTCTGTGTTTCTGTCAGTGTCTCTCTCTGTGTTTCTGTCAGTGTCTCTCTGTGTTTCTGTCAGTGTCTCTCTGTGTTTCTGTCAGTGTCTCTCTCTGTGTTTCTGTCAGTGTCTCTCTCTGTGTTTCTGTCAGTGTCTCTCTGTGTTTCTGTCAGTGTCTCTCTCTGTGTTTCTGTCAGTGTCTCTCTCTGTGTTTCTGTCAGTGTCTCTCTCTGTGTTTCTGTCAGTGTCTCTCTGTGTTTCTGTCAGTGTCTCTCTGTGTTTCTGTCAGTGTCTCTCTCTGTGTTTCTGTCAGTGTCTCTCTGTGTTTCTGTCAGTGTCTCTCTGTGTTTCTGTCAGTGTCTCTCTGTGTTTCTGTCAGTGTCTCTCTCTGTGTTTCTGTCAGTGTCTCTCTCTGTGTTTCTGTCAGTGTCTCTCTGTGTTTCTGTCAGTGTCTCTCTGTGTTTCTGTCAGTGTCTCTCTGTGTTTCTGTCAGTGTCTCTCTCTGTGTTTCTGTCAGTGTCTCTCTGTGTTTCTGTCAGTGTCTCTCTGTGTTTCTGTCAGTGTCTCTCTCTGTGTTTCTGTCAGTGTCTCTCTGTGTTTCTGTCAGTGTCTCTCTCTGTGTTTCTGTCAGTGTCTCTCTGTGTTTCTGTCAGTGTCTCTCTGTGTTTCTGTCAGTGTCTCTCTGTGTTTCTGTCAGTGTCTCTCTGTGTTTCTGTCAGTGTCTCTCTCTGTGTTTCTGTCAGTGTCTCTCTGTGTTTCTGTCAGTGTCTCTCTCTGTGTTTCTGTCAGTGTCTCTCTCTGTGTTTCTGTCAGTGTCTCTCTGTGTTTCTGTCAGTGTCTCTCTCTGTGTTTCTGTCAGTGTCTCTCTCTGTGTTTCTGTCAGTGTCTCTCTGTGTTTCTGTCAGTGTCTCTCTGTGTTTCTGTCAGTGTCTCTCTCTGTGTTTCTGTCAGTGTCTCTCTGTGTTTCTGTCAGTGTCTCTCTGTGTTTCTGTCAGTGTCTCTCTGTGTTTCTGTCAGTGTCTCTCTCTGTGTTTCTGTCAGTGTCTCTCTGTGTTTCTGTCAGTGTCTCTCTGTGTTTCTGTCAGTGTCTCTCTCTGTGTTTCTGTCAGTGTCTCTCTCTGTGTTTCTGTCAGTGTCTCTCTGTGTTTCTGTCAGTGTCTCTCTGTGTTTCTGTCAGTGTCTCTCTCTGTGTTTCTGTCAGTGTCTCTCTCTGTGTTTCTGTCAGTGTCTCTCTGTGTTTCTGTCAGTGTCTCTCTGTGTTTCTGTCAGTGTCTCTCTGTGTTTCTGTCAGTGTCTCTCTGTGTTTCTGTCAGTGTCTCTCTCTGTGTTTCTGTCAGTGTCTCTCTGTGTTTCTGTCAGTGTCTCTCTCTGTGTTTCTGTCAGTGTCTCTCTCTGTGTTTCTGTCAGTGTCTCTCTGTGTTTCTGTCAGTGTCTCTCTCTGTGTTTCTGTCAGTGTCTCTCTCTGTGTTTCTGTCAGTGTCTCTCTGTGTTTCTGTCAGTGTCTCTCTGTGTTTCTGTCAGTGTCTCTCTCTGTGTTTCTGTCAGTGTCTCTCTCTGTGTTTCTGTCAGTGTCTCTCTCTGTGTTTCTGTCAGTGTCTCTCTGTGTTTCTGTCAGTGTCTCTCTGTGTTTCTGTCAGTGTCTCTCTCTGTGTTTCTGTCAGTGTCTCTCTGTGTTTCTGTCAGTGTCTCTCTGTGTTTCTGTCAGTGTCTCTCTGTGTTTCTGTCAGTGTCTCTCTCTGTGTTTCTGTCAGTGTCTCTCTCTGTGTTTCTGTCAGTGTCTCTCTCTGTGTTTCTGTCAGTGTCTCTCTGTGTTTCTGTCAGTGTCTCTCTCTGTGTTTCTGTCAGTGTCTCTCTGTGTTTCTGTCAGTGTCTCTCTGTGTTTCTGTCAGTGTCTCTCTGTGTTTCTGTCAGTGTCTCTCTCTGTGTTTCTGTCAGTGTCTCTCTGTGTTTCTGTCAGTGTCTCTCTCTGTGTTTCTGTCAGTGTCTCTCTCTGTGTTTCTGTCAGTGTCTCTCTGTGTTTCTGTCAGTGTCTCTCTCTGTGTTTCTGTCAGTGTCTCTCTGTGTTTCTGTCAGTGTCTCTCTCTGTGTTTCTGTCAGTGTCTCTCTGTGTTTCTGTCAGTGTCTCTCTGTGTTTCTGTCAGTGTCTCTCTCTGTGTTTCTGTCAGTGTCTCTCTGTGTTTCTGTCAGTGTCTCTCTGTGTTTCTGTCAGTGTCTCTCTGTGTTTCTGTCAGTGTCTCTCTGTGTTTCTGTCAGTGTCTCTCTGTGTTTCTGTCAGTGTCTCTCTGTGTTTCTGTCAGTGTCTCTCTGTGTTTCTGTCAGTGTCTCTCTCTGTGTTTCTGTCAGTGTCTCTCTCTGTGTTTCTGTCAGTGTCTCTCTGTGTTTCTGTCAGTGTCTCTCTGTGTTTCTGTCAGTGTCTCTCTCTGTGTTTCTGTCAGTGTCTCTCTGTGTTTCTGTCAGTGTCTCTCTGTGTTTCTGTCAGTGTCTCTCTGTGTTTCTGTCAGTGTCTCTCTCTGTGTTTCTGTCAGTGTCTCTCTGTGTTTCTGTCAGTGTCTCTCTCTGTGTTTCTGTCAGTGTCTCTCTCTGTGTTTCTGTCAGTGTCTCTCTCTGTGTTTCTGTCAGTGTCTCTCTCTGTGTTTCTGTCAGTGTCTCTCTGTGTTTCTGTCAGTGTCTCTCTGTGTTTCTGTCAGTGTCTCTCTCTGTGTTTCTGTCAGTGTCTCTCTGTGTTTCTGTCAGTGTCTCTCTGTGTTTCTGTCAGTGTCTCTCTGTGTTTCTGTCAGTGTCTCTCTGTGTTTCTGTCAGTGTCTCTCTGTGTTTCTGTCAGTGTCTCTCTCTGTGTTTCTGTCAGTGTCTCTCTGTGTTTCTGTCAGTGTCTCTCTGTGTTTCTGTCAGTGTCTCTCTGTGTTTCTGTCAGTGTCTCTCTGTGTTTCTGTCAGTGTCTCTCTGTGTTTCTGTCAGTGTCTCTCTGTGTTTCTGTCAGTGTCTCTCTCTGTGTTTCTGTCAGTGTCTCTCTGTGTTTCTGTCAGTGTCTCTCTGTGTTTCTGTCAGTGTCTCTCTCTGTGTTTCTGTCAGTGTCTCTCTCTGTGTTTCTGTCAGTGTCTCTCTGTGTTTCTGTCAGTGTCTCTCTCTGTGTTTCTGTCAGTGTCTCTCTGTGTTTCTGTCAGTGTCTCTCTCTGTGTTTCTGTCAGTGTCTCTCTGTGTTTCTGTCAGTGTCTCTCTGTGTTTCTGTCAGTGTCTCTCTCTGTGTTTCTGTCAGTGTCTCTCTGTGTTTCTGTCAGTGTCTCTCTCTGTGTTTCTGTCAGTGTCTCTCTGTGTTTCTGTCAGTGTCTCTCTGTGTTTCTGTCAGTGTCTCTCTCTGTGTTTCTGTCAGTGTCTCTCTGTGTTTCTGTCAGTGTCTCTCTGTGTTTCTGTCAGTGTCTCTCTGTGTTTCTGTCAGTGTCTCTCTGTGTTTCTGTCAGTGTCTCTCTCTGTGTTTCTGTCAGTGTCTCTCTCTGTGTTTCTGTCAGTGTCTCTCTGTGTTTCTGTCAGTGTCTCTCTGTGTTTCTGTCAGTGTCTCTCTGTGTTTCTGTCAGTGTCTCTCTGTGTTTCTGTCAGTGTCTCTCTGTGTTTCTGTCAGTGTCTCTCTGTGTTTCTGTCAGTGTCTCTCTCTGTGTTTCTGTCAGTGTCTCTCTGTGTTTCTGTCAGTGTCTCTCTGTGTTTCTGTCAGTGTCTCTCTGTGTTTCTGTCAGTGTCTCTCTCTGTGTTTCTGTCAGTGTCTCTCTGTGTTTCTGTCAGTGTCTCTCTGTGTTTCTGTCAGTGTCTCTCTGTGTTTCTGTCAGTGTCTCTCTCTGTGTTTCTGTCAGTGTCTCTCTCTGTGTTTCTGTCAGTGTCTCTCTCTGTGTTTCTGTCAGTGTCTCTCTGTGTTTCTGTCAGTGTCTCTCTGTGTTTCTGTCAGTGTCTCTCTGTGTTTCTGTCAGTGTCTCTCTCTGTGTTTCTGTCAGTGTCTCTCTGTGTTTCTGTCAGTGTCTCTCTCTGTGTTTCTGTCAGTGTCTCTCTCTGTGTTTCTGTCAGTGTCTCTCTCTGTGTTTCTGTCAGTGTCTCTCTGTGTTTCTGTCAGTGTCTCTCTCTGTGTTTCTGTCAGTGTCTCTCTGTGTTTCTGTCAGTGTCTCTCTCTGTGTTTCTGTCAGTGTCTCTCTGTGTTTCTGTCAGTGTCTCTCTCTGTGTTTCTGTCAGTGTCTCTCTCTGTGTTTCTGTCAGTGTCTCTCTCTGTGTTTCTGTCAGTGTCTCTCTGTGTTTCTGTCAGTGTCTCTCTGTGTTTCTGTCAGTGTCTCTCTGTGTTTCTGTCAGTGTCTCTCTCTGTGTTTCTGTCAGTGTCTCTCTGTGTTTCTGTCAGTGTCTCTCTCTGTGTTTCTGTCAGTGTCTCTCTGTGTTTCTGTCAGTGTCTCTCTGTGTTTCTGTCAGTGTCTCTCTCTGTGTTTCTGTCAGTGTCTCTCTGTGTTTCTGTCAGTGTCTCTCTCTGTGTTTCTGTCAGTGTCTCTCTGTGTTTCTGTCAGTGTCTCTCTGTGTTTCTGTCAGTGTCTCTCTGTGTTTCTGTCAGTGTCTCTCTGTGTTTCTGTCAGTGTCTCTCTCTGTGTTTCTGTCAGTGTCTCTCTGTGTTTCTGTCAGTGTCTCTCTGTGTTTCTGTCAGTGTCTCTCTGTGTTTCTGTCAGTGTCTCTCTGTGTTTCTGTCAGTGTCTCTCTGTGTTTCTGTCAGTGTCTCTCTGTGTTTCTGTCAGTGTCTCTCTGTGTTTCTGTCAGTGTCTCTCTGTGTTTCTGTCAGTGTCTCTCTCTGTGTTTCTGTCAGTGTCTCTCTGTGTTTCTGTCAGTGTCTCTCTGTGTTTCTGTCAGTGTCTCTCTCTGTGTTTCTGTCAGTGTCTCTCTCTGTGTTTCTGTCAGTGTCTCTCTGTGTTTCTGTCAGTGTCTCTCTCTGTGTTTCTGTCAGTGTCTCTCTGTGTTTCTGTCAGTGTCTCTCTGTGTTTCTGTCAGTGTCTCTCTGTGTTTCTGTCAGTGTCTCTCTCTGTGTTTCTGTCAGTGTCTCTCTGTGTTTCTGTCAGTGTCTCTCTGTGTTTCTGTCAGTGTCTCTCTCTGTGTTTCTGTCAGTGTCTCTCTGTGTTTCTGTCAGTGTCTCTCTCTGTGTTTCTGTCAGTGTCTCTCTCTGTGTTTCTGTCAGTGTCTCTCTGTGTTTCTGTCAGTGTCTCTCTGTGTTTCTGTCAGTGTCTCTCTGTGTTTCTGTCAGTGTCTCTCTCTGTGTTTCTGTCAGTGTCTCTCTCTGTGTTTCTGTCAGTGTCTCTCTGTGTTTCTGTCAGTGTCTCTCTGTGTTTCTGTCAGTGTCTCTCTGTGTTTCTGTCAGTGTCTCTCTGTGTTTCTGTCAGTGTCTCTCTGTGTTTCTGTCAGTGTCTCTCTCTGTGTTTCTGTCAGTGTCTCTCTGTGTTTCTGTCAGTGTCTCTCTGTGTTTCTGTCAGTGTCTCTCTCTGTGTTTCTGTCAGTGTCTCTCTGTGTTTCTGTCAGTGTCTCTCTCTGTGTTTCTGTCAGTGTCTCTCTCTGTGTTTCTGTCAGTGTCTCTCTCTGTGTTTCTGTCAGTGTCTCTCTGTGTTTCTGTCAGTGTCTCTCTGTGTTTCTGTCAGTGTCTCTCTGTGTTTCTGTCAGTGTCTCTCTCTGTGTTTCTGTCAGTGTCTCTCTGTGTTTCTGTCAGTGTCTCTCTGTGTTTCTGTCAGTGTCTCTCTGTGTTTCTGTCAGTGTCTCTCTGTGTTTCTGTCAGTGTCTCTCTGTGTTTCTGTCAGTGTCTCTCTGTGTTTCTGTCAGTGTCTCTCTGTGTTTCTGTCAGTGTCTCTCTCTGTGTTTCTGTCAGTGTCTCTCTGTGTTTCTGTCAGTGTCTCTCTCTGTGTTTCTGTCAGTGTCTCTCTGTGTTTCTGTCAGTGTCTCTCTGTGTTTCTGTCAGTGTCTCTCTCTGTGTTTCTGTCAGTGTCTCTCTCTGTGTTTCTGTCAGTGTCTCTCTGTGTTTCTGTCAGTGTCTCTCTGTGTTTCTGTCAGTGTCTCTCTGTGTTTCTGTCAGTGTCTCTCTCTGTGTTTCTGTCAGTGTCTCTCTGTGTTTCTGTCAGTGTCTCTCTGTGTTTCTGTCAGTGTCTCTCTCTGTGTTTCTGTCAGTGTCTCTCTGTGTTTCTGTCAGTGTCTCTCTGTGTTTCTGTCAGTGTCTCTCTGTGTTTCTGTCAGTGTCTCTCTGTGTTTCTGTCAGTGTCTCTCTCTGTGTTTCTGTCAGTGTCTCTCTCTGTGTTTCTGTCAGTGTCTCTCTGTGTTTCTGTCAGTGTCTCTCTGTGTTTCTGTCAGTGTCTCTCTCTGTGTTTCTGTCAGTGTCTCTCTGTGTTTCTGTCAGTGTCTCTCTGTGTTTCTGTCAGTGTCTCTCTGTGTTTCTGTCAGTGTCTCTCTCTGTGTTTCTGTCAGTGTCTCTCTGTGTTTCTGTCAGTGTCTCTCTGTGTTTCTGTCAGTGTCTCTCTGTGTTTCTGTCAGTGTCTCTCTCTGTGTTTCTGTCAGTGTCTCTCTGTGTTTCTGTCAGTGTCTCTCTGTGTTTCTGTCAGTGTCTCTCTCTGTGTTTCTGTCAGTGTCTCTCTGTGTTTCTGTCAGTGTCTCTCTGTGTTTCTGTCAGTGTCTCTCTCTGTGTTTCTGTCAGTGTCTCTCTGTGTTTCTGTCAGTGTCTCTCTGTGTTTCTGTCAGTGTCTCTCTCTGTGTTTCTGTCAGTGTCTCTCTCTGTGTTTCTGTCAGTGTCTCTCTGTGTTTCTGTCAGTGTCTCTCTGTGTTTCTGTCAGTGTCTCTCTCTGTGTTTCTGTCAGTGTCTCTCTCTGTGTTTCTGTCAGTGTCTCTCTGTGTTTCTGTCAGTGTCTCTCTCTGTGTTTCTGTCAGTGTCTCTCTGTGTTTCTGTCAGTGTCTCTCTCTGTGTTTCTGTCAGTGTCTCTCTGTGTTTCTGTCAGTGTCTCTCTCTGTGTTTCTGTCAGTGTCTCTCTGTGTTTCTGTCAGTGTCTCTCTGTGTTTCTGTCAGTGTCTCTCTGTGTTTCTGTCAGTGTCTCTCTGTGTTTCTGTCAGTGTCTCTCTGTGTTTCTGTCAGTGTCTCTCTGTGTTTCTGTCAGTGTCTCTCTGTGTTTCTGTCAGTGTCTCTCTGTGTTTCTGTCAGTGTCTCTCTGTGTTTCTGTCAGTGTCTCTCTCTGTGTTTCTGTCAGTGTCTCTCTCTGTGTTTCTGTCAGTGTCTCTCTCTGTGTTTCTGTCAGTGTCTCTCTGTGTTTCTGTCAGTGTCTCTCTGTGTTTCTGTCAGTGTCTCTCTCTGTGTTTCTGTCAGTGTCTCTCTCTGTGTTTCTGTCAGTGTCTCTCTCTGTGTTTCTGTCAGTGTCTCTCTGTGTTTCTGTCAGTGTCTCTCTGTGTTTCTGTCAGTGTCTCTCTCTGTGTTTCTGTCAGTGTCTCTCTGTGTTTCTGTCAGTGTCTCTCTCTGTGTTTCTGTCAGTGTCTCTCTCTGTGTTTCTGTCAGTGTCTCTCTCTGTGTTTCTGTCAGTGTCTCTCTGTGTTTCTGTCAGTGTCTCTCTCTGTGTTTCTGTCAGTGTCTCTCTCTGTGTTTCTGTCAGTGTCTCTCTCTGTGTTTCTGTCAGTGTCTCTCTCTGTGTTTCTGTCAGTGTCTCTCTGTGTTTCTGTCAGTGTCTCTCTCTGTGTTTCTGTCAGTGTCTCTCTGTGTTTCTGTCAGTGTCTCTCTGTGTTTCTGTCAGTGTCTCTCTCTGTGTTTCTGTCAGTGTCTCTCTCTGTGTTTCTGTCAGTGTCTCTCTGTGTTTCTGTCAGTGTCTCTCTCTGTGTTTCTGTCAGTGTCTCTCTGTGTTTCTGTCAGTGTCTCTCTCTGTGTTTCTGTCAGTGTCTCTCTGTGTTTCTGTCAGTGTCTCTCTGTGTTTCTGTCAGTGTCTCTCTGTGTTTCTGTCAGTGTCTCTCTCTGTGTTTCTGTCAGTGTCTCTCTCTGTGTTTCTGTCAGTGTCTCTCTGTGTTTCTGTCAGTGTCTCTCTCTGTGTTTCTGTCAGTGTCTCTCTCTGTGTTTCTGTCAGTGTCTCTCTCTGTGTTTCTGTCAGTGTCTCTCTGTGTTTCTGTCAGTGTCTCTCTCTGTGTTTCTGTCAGTGTCTCTCTGTGTTTCTGTCAGTGTCTCTCTGTGTTTCTGTCAGTGTCTCTCTGTGTTTCTGTCAGTGTCTCTCTCTGTGTTTCTGTCAGTGTCTCTCTGTGTTTCTGTCAGTGTCTCTCTGTGTTTCTGTCAGTGTCTCTCTGTGTTTCTGTCAGTGTCTCTCTCTGTGTTTCTGTCAGTGTCTCTCTGTGTTTCTGTCAGTGTCTCTCTCTGTGTTTCTGTCAGTGTCTCTCTCTGTGTTTCTGTCAGTGTCTCTCTCTGTGTTTCTGTCAGTGTCTCTCTGTGTTTCTGTCAGTGTCTCTCTGTGTTTCTGTCAGTGTCTCTCTGTGTTTCTGTCAGTGTCTCTCTCTGTGTTTCTGTCAGTGTCTCTCTGTGTTTCTGTCAGTGTCTCTCTGTGTTTCTGTCAGTGTCTCTCTGTGTTTCTGTCAGTGTCTCTCTCTGTGTTTCTGTCAGTGTCTCTCTGTGTTTCTGTCAGTGTCTCTCTCTGTGTTTCTGTCAGTGTCTCTCTGTGTTTCTGTCAGTGTCTCTCTGTGTTTCTGTCAGTGTCTCTCTGTGTTTCTGTCAGTGTCTCTCTGTGTTTCTGTCAGTGTCTCTCTCTGTGTTTCTGTCAGTGTCTCTCTCTGTGTTTCTGTCAGTGTCTCTCTCTGTGTTTCTGTCAGTGTCTCTCTCTGTGTTTCTGTCAGTGTCTCTCTGTGTTTCTGTCAGTGTCTCTCTGTGTTTCTGTCAGTGTCTCTCTGTGTTTCTGTCAGTGTCTCTCTGTGTTTCTGTCAGTGTCTCTCTCTGTGTTTCTGTCAGTGTCTCTCTCTGTGTTTCTGTCAGTGTCTCTCTCTGTGTTTCTGTCAGTGTCTCTCTCTGTGTTTCTGTCAGTGTCTCTCTCTGTGTTTCTGTCAGTGTCTCTCTGTGTTTCTGTCAGTGTCTCTCTCTGTGTTTCTGTCAGTGTCTCTCTGTGTTTCTGTCAGTGTCTCTCTGTGTTTCTGTCAGTGTCTCTCTCTGTGTTTCTGTCAGTGTCTCTCTGTGTTTCTGTCAGTGTCTCTCTGTGTTTCTGTCAGTGTCTCTCTGTGTTTCTGTCAGTGTCTCTCTGTGTTTCTGTCAGTGTCTCTCTGTGTTTCTGTCAGTGTCTCTCTGTGTTTCTGTCAGTGTCTCTCTCTGTGTTTCTGTCAGTGTCTCTCTCTGTGTTTCTGTCAGTGTCTCTCTGTGTTTCTGTCAGTGTCTCTCTGTGTTTCTGTCAGTGTCTCTCTCTGTGTTTCTGTCAGTGTCTCTCTGTGTTTCTGTCAGTGTCTCTCTGTGTTTCTGTCAGTGTCTCTCTCTGTGTTTCTGTCAGTGTCTCTCTGTGTTTCTGTCAGTGTCTCTCTGTGTTTCTGTCAGTGTCTCTCTCTGTGTTTCTGTCAGTGTCTCTCTGTGTTTCTGTCAGTGTCTCTCTGTGTTTCTGTCAGTGTCTCTCTCTGTGTTTCTGTCAGTGTCTCTCTGTGTTTCTGTCAGTGTCTCTCTGTGTTTCTGTCAGTGTCTCTCTCTGTGTTTCTGTCAGTGTCTCTCTCTGTGTTTCTGTCAGTGTCTCTCTCTGTGTTTCTGTCAGTGTCTCTCTCTGTGTTTCTGTCAGTGTCTCTCTCTGTGTTTCTGTCAGTGTCTCTCTGTGTTTCTGTCAGTGTCTCTCTGTGTTTCTGTCAGTGTCTCTCTCTGTGTTTCTGTCAGTGTCTCTCTGTGTTTCTGTCAGTGTCTCTCTGTGTTTCTGTCAGTGTCTCTCTGTGTTTCTGTCAGTGTCTCTCTCTGTGTTTCTGTCAGTGTCTCTCTCTGTGTTTCTGTCAGTGTCTCTCTGTGTTTCTGTCAGTGTCTCTCTCTGTGTTTCTGTCAGTGTCTCTCTCTGTGTTTCTGTCAGTGTCTCTCTGTGTTTCTGTCAGTGTCTCTCTCTGTGTTTCTGTCAGTGTCTCTCTGTGTTTCTGTCAGTGTCTCTCTGTGTTTCTGTCAGTGTCTCTCTCTGTGTTTCTGTCAGTGTCTCTCTGTGTTTCTGTCAGTGTCTCTCTGTGTTTCTGTCAGTGTCTCTCTGTGTTTCTGTCAGTGTCTCTCTGTGTTTCTGTCAGTGTCTCTCTCTGTGTTTCTGTCAGTGTCTCTCTGTGTTTCTGTCAGTGTCTCTCTCTGTGTTTCTGTCAGTGTCTCTCTGTGTTTCTGTCAGTGTCTCTCTGTGTTTCTGTCAGTGTCTCTCTGTGTTTCTGTCAGTGTCTCTCTCTGTGTTTCTGTCAGTGTCTCTCTGTGTTTCTGTCAGTGTCTCTCTGTGTTTCTGTCAGTGTCTCTCTCTGTGTTTCTGTCAGTGTCTCTCTGTGTTTCTGTCAGTGTCTCTCTCTGTGTTTCTGTCAGTGTCTCTCTCTGTGTTTCTGTCAGTGTCTCTCTGTGTTTCTGTCAGTGTCTCTCTGTGTTTCTGTCAGTGTCTCTCTGTGTTTCTGTCAGTGTCTCTCTGTGTTTCTGTCAGTGTCTCTCTGTGTTTCTGTCAGTGTCTCTCTCTGTGTTTCTGTCAGTGTCTCTCTGTGTTTCTGTCAGTGTCTCTCTCTGTGTTTCTGTCAGTGTCTCTCTCTGTGTTTCTGTCAGTGTCTCTCTGTGTTTCTGTCAGTGTCTCTCTGTGTTTCTGTCAGTGTCTCTCTGTGTTTCTGTCAGTGTCTCTCTCTGTGTTTCTGTCAGTGTCTCTCTGTGTTTCTGTCAGTGTCTCTCTGTGTTTCTGTCAGTGTCTCTCTGTGTTTCTGTCAGTGTCTCTCTCTGTGTTTCTGTCAGTGTCTCTCTCTGTGTTTCTGTCAGTGTCTCTCTGTGTTTCTGTCAGTGTCTCTCTGTGTTTCTGTCAGTGTCTCTCTCTGTGTTTCTGTCAGTGTCTCTCTGTGTTTCTGTCAGTGTCTCTCTGTGTTTCTGTCAGTGTCTCTCTGTGTTTCTGTCAGTGTCTCTCTGTGTTTCTGTCAGTGTCTCTCTCTGTGTTTCTGTCAGTGTCTCTCTGTGTTTCTGTCAGTGTCTCTCTCTGTGTTTCTGTCAGTGTCTCTCTCTGTGTTTCTGTCAGTGTCTCTCTGTGTTTCTGTCAGTGTCTCTCTGTGTTTCTGTCAGTGTCTCTCTCTGTGTTTCTGTCAGTGTCTCTCTCTCTGTGTTTCTGTCAGTGTCTCTCTGTGTTTCTGTCAGTGTCTCTCTCTGTGTTTCTGTCAGTGTCTCTCTGTGTTTCTGTCAGTGTCTCTCTCTGTGTTTCTGTCAGTGTCTCTCTGTGTTTCTGTCAGTGTCTCTCTGTGTTTCTGTCAGTGTCTCTCTCTGTGTTTCTGTCAGTGTCTCTCTGTGTTTCTGTCAGTGTCTCTCTGTGTTTCTGTCAGTGTCTCTCTGTGTTTCTGTCAGTGTCTCTCTGTGTTTCTGTCAGTGTCTCTCTGTGTTTCTGTCAGTGTCTCTCTCTGTGTTTCTGTCAGTGTCTCTCTGTGTTTCTGTCAGTGTCTCTCTCTGTGTTTCTGTCAGTGTCTCTCTGTGTTTCTGTCAGTGTCTCTCTCTGTGTTTCTGTCAGTGTCTCTCTCTGTGTTTCTGTCAGTGTCTCTCTCTGTGTTTCTGTCAGTGTCTCTCTCTGTGTTTCTGTCAGTGTCTCTCTGTGTTTCTGTCAGTGTCTCTCTGTGTTTCTGTCAGTGTCTCTCTGTGTTTCTGTCAGTGTCTCTCTCTGTGTTTCTGTCAGTGTCTCTCTGTGTTTCTGTCAGTGTCTCTCTGTGTTTCTGTCAGTGTCTCTCTGTGTTTCTGTCAGTGTCTCTCTCTGTGTTTCTGTCAGTGTCTCTCTGTGTTTCTGTCAGTGTCTCTCTCTGTGTTTCTGTCAGTGTCTCTCTCTGTGTTTCTGTCAGTGTCTCTCTGTGTTTCTGTCAGTGTCTCTCTCTGTGTTTCTGTCAGTGTCTCTCTCTGTGTTTCTGTCAGTGTCTCTCTGTGTTTCTGTCAGTGTCTCTCTGTGTTTCTGTCAGTGTCTCTCTCTGTGTTTCTGTCAGTGTCTCTCTCTGTGTTTCTGTCAGTGTCTCTCTCTGTGTTTCTGTCAGTGTCTCTCTGTGTTTCTGTCAGTGTCTCTCTGTGTTTCTGTCAGTGTCTCTCTCTGTGTTTCTGTCAGTGTCTCTCTGTGTTTCTGTCAGTGTCTCTCTGTGTTTCTGTCAGTGTCTCTCTGTGTTTCTGTCAGTGTCTCTCTCTGTGTTTCTGTCAGTGTCTCTCTCTGTGTTTCTGTCAGTGTCTCTCTCTGTGTTTCTGTCAGTGTCTCTCTCTGTGTTTCTGTCAGTGTCTCTCTGTGTTTCTGTCAGTGTCTCTCTGTGTTTCTGTCAGTGTCTCTCTCTGTGTTTCTGTCAGTGTCTCTCTGTGTTTCTGTCAGTGTCTCTCTCTGTGTTTCTGTCAGTGTCTCTCTCTGTGTTTCTGTCAGTGTCTCTCTCTGTGTTTCTGTCAGTGTCTCTCTGTGTTTCTGTCAGTGTCTCTCTGTGTTTCTGTCAGTGTCTCTCTCTGTGTTTCTGTCAGTGTCTCTCTGTGTTTCTGTCAGTGTCTCTCTCTGTGTTTCTGTCAGTGTCTCTCTCTGTGTTTCTGTCAGTGTCTCTCTCTGTGTTTCTGTCAGTGTCTCTCTCTGTGTTTCTGTCAGTGTCTCTCTGTGTTTCTGTCAGTGTCTCTCTGTGTTTCTGTCAGTGTCTCTCTGTGTTTCTGTCAGTGTCTCTCTGTGTTTCTGTCAGTGTCTCTCTGTGTTTCTGTCAGTGTCTCTCTGTGTTTCTGTCAGTGTCTCTCTGTGTTTCTGTCAGTGTCTCTCTGTGTTTCTGTCAGTGTCTCTCTCTGTGTTTCTGTCAGTGTCTCTCTCTGTGTTTCTGTCAGTGTCTCTCTGTGTTTCTGTCAGTGTCTCTCTGTGTTTCTGTCAGTGTCTCTCTCTGTGTTTCTGTCAGTGTCTCTCTGTGTTTCTGTCAGTGTCTCTCTGTGTTTCTGTCAGTGTCTCTCTCTGTGTTTCTGTCAGTGTCTCTCTGTGTTTCTGTCAGTGTCTCTCTGTGTTTCTGTCAGTGTCTCTCTGTGTTTCTGTCAGTGTCTCTCTGTGTTTCTGTCAGTGTCTCTCTGTGTTTCTGTCAGTGTCTCTCTGTGTTTCTGTCAGTGTCTCTCTCTGTGTTTCTGTCAGTGTCTCTCTCTGTGTTTCTGTCAGTGTCTCTCTGTGTTTCTGTCAGTGTCTCTCTCTGTGTTTCTGTCAGTGTCTCTCTGTGTTTCTGTCAGTGTCTCTCTGTGTTTCTGTCAGTGTCTCTCTGTGTTTCTGTCAGTGTCTCTCTGTGTTTCTGTCAGTGTCTCTCTCTGTGTTTCTGTCAGTGTCTCTCTGTGTTTCTGTCAGTGTCTCTCTGTGTTTCTGTCAGTGTCTCTCTGTGTTTCTGTCAGTGTCTCTCTGTGTTTCTGTCAGTGTCTCTCTGTGTTTCTGTCAGTGTCTCTCTGTGTTTCTGTCAGTGTCTCTCTCTGTGTTTCTGTCAGTGTCTCTCTGTGTTTCTGTCAGTGTCTCTCTCTGTGTTTCTGTCAGTGTCTCTCTCTGTGTTTCTGTCAGTGTCTCTCTGTGTTTCTGTCAGTGTCTCTCTCTGTGTTTCTGTCAGTGTCTCTCTGTGTTTCTGTCAGTGTCTCTCTGTGTTTCTGTCAGTGTCTCTCTCTGTGTTTCTGTCAGTGTCTCTCTGTGTTTCTGTCAGTGTCTCTCTGTGTTTCTGTCAGTGTCTCTCTCTGTGTTTCTGTCAGTGTCTCTCTGTGTTTCTGTCAGTGTCTCTCTGTGTTTCTGTCAGTGTCTCTCTGTGTTTCTGTCAGTGTCTCTCTCTGTGTTTCTGTCAGTGTCTCTCTGTGTTTCTGTCAGTGTCTCTCTGTGTTTCTGTCAGTGTCTCTCTGTGTTTCTGTCAGTGTCTCTCTGTGTTTCTGTCAGTGTCTCTCTGTGTTTCTGTCAGTGTCTCTCTGTGTTTCTGTCAGTGTCTCTCTGTGTTTCTGTCAGTGTCTCTCTCTGTGTTTCTGTCAGTGTCTCTCTGTGTTTCTGTCAGTGTCTCTCTGTGTTTCTGTCAGTGTCTCTCTCTGTGTTTCTGTCAGTGTCTCTCTCTGTGTTTCTGTCAGTGTCTCTCTGTGTTTCTGTCAGTGTCTCTCTCTGTGTTTCTGTCAGTGTCTCTCTGTGTTTCTGTCAGTGTCTCTCTGTGTTTCTGTCAGTGTCTCTCTGTGTTTCTGTCAGTGTCTCTCTGTGTTTCTGTCAGTGTCTCTCTCTGTGTTTCTGTCAGTGTCTCTCTGTGTTTCTGTCAGTGTCTCTCTCTGTGTTTCTGTCAGTGTCTCTCTGTGTTTCTGTCAGTGTCTCTCTGTGTTTCTGTCAGTGTCTCTCTCTGTGTTTCTGTCAGTGTCTCTCTCTGTGTTTCTGTCAGTGTCTCTCTGTGTTTCTGTCAGTGTCTCTCTGTGTTTCTGTCAGTGTCTCTCTGTGTTTCTGTCAGTGTCTCTCTCTGTGTTTCTGTCAGTGTCTCTCTCTGTGTTTCTGTCAGTGTCTCTCTGTGTTTCTGTCAGTGTCTCTCTCTGTGTTTCTGTCAGTGTCTCTCTGTGTTTCTGTCAGTGTCTCTCTGTGTTTCTGTCAGTGTCTCTCTGTGTTTCTGTCAGTGTCTCTCTGTGTTTCTGTCAGTGTCTCTCTCTGTGTTTCTGTCAGTGTCTCTCTCTGTGTTTCTGTCAGTGTCTCTCTGTGTTTCTGTCAGTGTCTCTCTCTGTGTTTCTGTCAGTGTCTCTCTGTGTTTCTGTCAGTGTCTCTCTCTGTGTTTCTGTCAGTGTCTCTCTCTGTGTTTCTGTCAGTGTCTCTCTGTGTTTCTGTCAGTGTCTCTCTGTGTTTCTGTCAGTGTCTCTCTCTGTGTTTCTGTCAGTGTCTCTCTGTGTTTCTGTCAGTGTCTCTCTGTGTTTCTGTCAGTGTCTCTCTGTGTTTCTGTCAGTGTCTCTCTGTGTTTCTGTCAGTGTCTCTCTGTGTTTCTGTCAGTGTCTCTCTGTGTTTCTGTCAGTGTCTCTCTCTGTGTTTCTGTCAGTGTCTCTCTGTGTTTCTGTCAGTGTCTCTCTCTGTGTTTCTGTCAGTGTCTCTCTGTGTTTCTGTCAGTGTCTCTCTCTGTGTTTCTGTCAGTGTCTCTCTCTGTGTTTCTGTCAGTGTCTCTCTGTGTTTCTGTCAGTGTCTCTCTCTGTGTTTCTGTCAGTGTCTCTCTGTGTTTCTGTCAGTGTCTCTCTGTGTTTCTGTCAGTGTCTCTCTGTGTTTCTGTCAGTGTCTCTCTCTGTGTTTCTGTCAGTGTCTCTCTGTGTTTCTGTCAGTGTCTCTCTGTGTTTCTGTCAGTGTCTCTCTGTGTTTCTGTCAGTGTCTCTCTGTGTTTCTGTCAGTGTCTCTCTGTGTTTCTGTCAGTGTCTCTCTCTGTGTTTCTGTCAGTGTCTCTCTGTGTTTCTGTCAGTGTCTCTCTGTGTTTCTGTCAGTGTCTCTCTGTGTTTCTGTCAGTGTCTCTCTCTGTGTTTCTGTCAGTGTCTCTCTGTGTTTCTGTCAGTGTCTCTCTGTGTTTCTGTCAGTGTCTCTCTGTGTTTCTGTCAGTGTCTCTCTGTGTTTCTGTCAGTGTCTCTCTCTGTGTTTCTGTCAGTGTCTCTCTGTGTTTCTGTCAGTGTCTCTCTCTGTGTTTCTGTCAGTGTCTCTCTGTGTTTCTGTCAGTGTCTCTCTGTGTTTCTGTCAGTGTCTCTCTGTGTTTCTGTCAGTGTCTCTCTGTGTTTCTGTCAGTGTCTCTCTCTGTGTTTCTGTCAGTGTCTCTCTGTGTTTCTGTCAGTGTCTCTCTGTGTTTCTGTCAGTGTCTCTCTGTGTTTCTGTCAGTGTCTCTCTCTGTGTTTCTGTCAGTGTCTCTCTGTGTTTCTGTCAGTGTCTCTCTGTGTTTCTGTCAGTGTCTCTCTGTGTTTCTGTCAGTGTCTCTCTCTGTGTTTCTGTCAGTGTCTCTCTGTGTTTCTGTCAGTGTCTCTCTGTGTTTCTGTCAGTGTCTCTCTGTGTTTCTGTCAGTGTCTCTCTCTGTGTTTCTGTCAGTGTCTCTCTCTGTGTTTCTGTCAGTGTCTCTCTGTGTTTCTGTCAGTGTCTCTCTGTGTTTCTGTCAGTGTCTCTCTCTGTGTTTCTGTCAGTGTCTCTCTCTGTGTTTCTGTCAGTGTCTCTCTGTGTTTCTGTCAGTGTCTCTCTCTGTGTTTCTGTCAGTGTCTCTCTGTGTTTCTGTCAGTGTCTCTCTGTGTTTCTGTCAGTGTCTCTCTCTGTGTTTCTGTCAGTGTCTCTCTGTGTTTCTGTCAGTGTCTCTCTCTGTGTTTCTGTCAGTGTCTCTCTGTGTTTCTGTCAGTGTCTCTCTCTGTGTTTCTGTCAGTGTCTCTCTCTGTGTTTCTGTCAGTGTCTCTCTGTGTTTCTGTCAGTGTCTCTCTCTGTGTTTCTGTCAGTGTCTCTCTCTGTGTTTCTGTCAGTGTCTCTCTGTGTTTCTGTCAGTGTCTCTCTGTGTTTCTGTCAGTGTCTCTCTGTGTTTCTGTCAGTGTCTCTCTGTGTTTCTGTCAGTGTCTCTCTGTGTTTCTGTCAGTGTCTCTCTGTGTTTCTGTCAGTGTCTCTCTCTGTGTTTCTGTCAGTGTCTCTCTGTGTTTCTGTCAGTGTCTCTCTGTGTTTCTGTCAGTGTCTCTCTCTGTGTTTCTGTCAGTGTCTCTCTCTGTGTTTCTGTCAGTGTCTCTCTCTGTGTTTCTGTCAGTGTCTCTCTGTGTTTCTGTCAGTGTCTCTCTCTGTGTTTCTGTCAGTGTCTCTCTCTGTGTTTCTGTCAGTGTCTCTCTCTGTGTTTCTGTCAGTGTCTCTCTGTGTTTCTGTCAGTGTCTCTCTCTGTGTTTCTGTCAGTGTCTCTCTGTGTTTCTGTCAGTGTCTCTCTCTGTGTTTCTGTCAGTGTCTCTCTGTGTTTCTGTCAGTGTCTCTCTGTGTTTCTGTCAGTGTCTCTCTCTGTGTTTCTGTCAGTGTCTCTCTCTGTGTTTCTGTCAGTGTCTCTCTGTGTTTCTGTCAGTGTCTCTCTCTGTGTTTCTGTCAGTGTCTCTCTGTGTTTCTGTCAGTGTCTCTCTCTGTGTTTCTGTCAGTGTCTCTCTGTGTTTCTGTCAGTGTCTCTCTCTGTGTTTCTGTCAGTGTCTCTCTGTGTTTCTGTCAGTGTCTCTCTGTGTTTCTGTCAGTGTCTCTCTGTGTTTCTGTCAGTGTCTCTCTCTGTGTTTCTGTCAGTGTCTCTCTGTGTTTCTGTCAGTGTCTCTCTCTGTGTTTCTGTCAGTGTCTCTCTCTGTGTTTCTGTCAGTGTCTCTCTGTGTTTCTGTCAGTGTCTCTCTCTGTGTTTCTGTCAGTGTCTCTCTGTGTTTCTGTCAGTGTCTCTCTGTGTTTCTGTCAGTGTCTCTCTGTGTTTCTGTCAGTGTCTCTCTGTGTTTCTGTCAGTGTCTCTCTCTGTGTTTCTGTCAGTGTCTCTCTGTGTTTCTGTCAGTGTCTCTCTGTGTTTCTGTCAGTGTCTCTCTGTGTTTCTGTCAGTGTCTCTCTGTGTTTCTGTCAGTGTCTCTCTCTGTGTTTCTGTCAGTGTCTCTCTGTGTTTCTGTCAGTGTCTCTCTCTGTGTTTCTGTCAGTGTCTCTCTCTGTGTTTCTGTCAGTGTCTCTCTGTGTTTCTGTCAGTGTCTCTCTGTGTTTCTGTCAGTGTCTCTCTGTGTTTCTGTCAGTGTCTCTCTGTGTTTCTGTCAGTGTCTCTCTGTGTTTCTGTCAGTGTCTCTCTGTGTTTCTGTCAGTGTCTCTCTGTGTTTCTGTCAGTGTCTCTCTGTGTTTCTGTCAGTGTCTCTCTCTGTGTTTCTGTCAGTGTCTCTCTGTGTTTCTGTCAGTGTCTCTCTGTGTTTCTGTCAGTGTCTCTCTGTGTTTCTGTCAGTGTCTCTCTGTGTTTCTGTCAGTGTCTCTCTCTGTGTTTCTGTCAGTGTCTCTCTGTGTTTCTGTCAGTGTCTCTCTCTGTGTTTCTGTCAGTGTCTCTCTGTGTTTCTGTCAGTGTCTCTCTCTGTGTTTCTGTCAGTGTCTCTCTGTGTTTCTGTCAGTGTCTCTCTCTGTGTTTCTGTCAGTGTCTCTCTCTGTGTTTCTGTCAGTGTCTCTCTGTGTTTCTGTCAGTGTCTCTCTGTGTTTCTGTCAGTGTCTCTCTGTGTTTCTGTCAGTGTCTCTCTGTGTTTCTGTCAGTGTCTCTCTCTGTGTTTCTGTCAGTGTCTCTCTGTGTTTCTGTCAGTGTCTCTCTCTGTGTTTCTGTCAGTGTCTCTCTGTGTTTCTGTCAGTGTCTCTCTCTGTGTTTCTGTCAGTGTCTCTCTGTGTTTCTGTCAGTGTCTCTCTGTGTTTCTGTCAGTGTCTCTCTCTGTGTTTCTGTCAGTGTCTCTCTGTGTTTCTGTCAGTGTCTCTCTGTGTTTCTGTCAGTGTCTCTCTGTGTTTCTGTCAGTGTCTCTCTCTGTGTTTCTGTCAGTGTCTCTCTGTGTTTCTGTCAGTGTCTCTCTGTGTTTCTGTCAGTGTCTCTCTCTGTGTTTCTGTCAGTGTCTCTCTGTGTTTCTGTCAGTGTCTCTCTCTGTGTTTCTGTCAGTGTCTCTCTGTGTTTCTGTCAGTGTCTCTCTGTGTTTCTGTCAGTGTCTCTCTGTGTTTCTGTCAGTGTCTCTCTGTGTTTCTGTCAGTGTCTCTCTCTGTGTTTCTGTCAGTGTCTCTCTGTGTTTCTGTCAGTGTCTCTCTGTGTTTCTGTCAGTGTCTCTCTCTGTGTTTCTGTCAGTGTCTCTCTCTGTGTTTCTGTCAGTGTCTCTCTGTGTTTCTGTCAGTGTCTCTCTCTGTGTTTCTGTCAGTGTCTCTCTGTGTTTCTGTCAGTGTCTCTCTCTGTGTTTCTGTCAGTGTCTCTCTGTGTTTCTGTCAGTGTCTCTCTCTGTGTTTCTGTCAGTGTCTCTCTGTGTTTCTGTCAGTGTCTCTCTGTGTTTCTGTCAGTGTCTCTCTCTGTGTTTCTGTCAGTGTCTCTCTCTGTGTTTCTGTCAGTGTCTCTCTGTGTTTCTGTCAGTGTCTCTCTGTGTTTCTGTCAGTGTCTCTCTGTGTTTCTGTCAGTGTCTCTCTCTGTGTTTCTGTCAGTGTCTCTCTGTGTTTCTGTCAGTGTCTCTCTCTGTGTTTCTGTCAGTGTCTCTCTCTGTGTTTCTGTCAGTGTCTCTCTGTGTTTCTGTCAGTGTCTCTCTGTGTTTCTGTCAGTGTCTCTCTGTGTTTCTGTCAGTGTCTCTCTGTGTTTCTGTCAGTGTCTCTCTGTGTTTCTGTCAGTGTCTCTCTCTGTGTTTCTGTCAGTGTCTCTCTGTGTTTCTGTCAGTGTCTCTCTGTGTTTCTGTCAGTGTCTCTCTGTGTTTCTGTCAGTGTCTCTCTGTGTTTCTGTCAGTGTCTCTCTGTGTTTCTGTCAGTGTCTCTCTGTGTTTCTGTCAGTGTCTCTCTCTGTGTTTCTGTCAGTGTCTCTCTGTGTTTCTGTCAGTGTCTCTCTGTGTTTCTGTCAGTGTCTCTCTGTGTTTCTGTCAGTGTCTCTCTCTGTGTTTCTGTCAGTGTCTCTCTGTGTTTCTGTCAGTGTCTCTCTGTGTTTCTGTCAGTGTCTCTCTCTGTGTTTCTGTCAGTGTCTCTCTGTGTTTCTGTCAGTGTCTCTCTCTGTGTTTCTGTCAGTGTCTCTCTGTGTTTCTGTCAGTGTCTCTCTGTGTTTCTGTCAGTGTCTCTCTGTGTTTCTGTCAGTGTCTCTCTCTGTGTTTCTGTCAGTGTCTCTCTGTGTTTCTGTCAGTGTCTCTCTCTGTGTTTCTGTCAGTGTCTCTCTCTGTGTTTCTGTCAGTGTCTCTCTCTGTGTTTCTGTCAGTGTCTCTCTCTGTGTTTCTGTCAGTGTCTCTCTGTGTTTCTGTCAGTGTCTCTCTCTGTGTTTCTGTCAGTGTCTCTCTGTGTTTCTGTCAGTGTCTCTCTGTGTTTCTGTCAGTGTCTCTCTCTGTGTTTCTGTCAGTGTCTCTCTCTGTGTTTCTGTCAGTGTCTCTCTGTGTTTCTGTCAGTGTCTCTCTGTGTTTCTGTCAGTGTCTCTCTCTGTGTTTCTGTCAGTGTCTCTCTCTGTGTTTCTGTCAGTGTCTCTCTCTGTGTTTCTGTCAGTGTCTCTCTGTGTTTCTGTCAGTGTCTCTCTCTGTGTTTCTGTCAGTGTCTCTCTCTGTGTTTCTGTCAGTGTCTCTCTGTGTTTCTGTCAGTGTCTCTCTGTGTTTCTGTCAGTGTCTCTCTGTGTTTCTGTCAGTGTCTCTCTCTGTGTTTCTGTCAGTGTCTCTCTGTGTTTCTGTCAGTGTCTCTCTGTGTTTCTGTCAGTGTCTCTCTCTGTGTTTCTGTCAGTGTCTCTCTCTGTGTTTCTGTCAGTGTCTCTCTCTGTGTTTCTGTCAGTGTCTCTCTGTGTTTCTGTCAGTGTCTCTCTGTGTTTCTGTCAGTGTCTCTCTGTGTTTCTGTCAGTGTCTCTCTGTGTTTCTGTCAGTGTCTCTCTCTGTGTTTCTGTCAGTGTCTCTCTCTGTGTTTCTGTCAGTGTCTCTCTGTGTTTCTGTCAGTGTCTCTCTCTGTGTTTCTGTCAGTGTCTCTCTGTGTTTCTGTCAGTGTCTCTCTCTGTGTTTCTGTCAGTGTCTCTCTGTGTTTCTGTCAGTGTCTCTCTGTGTTTCTGTCAGTGTCTCTCTGTGTTTCTGTCAGTGTCTCTCTGTGTTTCTGTCAGTGTCTCTCTCTGTGTTTCTGTCAGTGTCTCTCTCTGTGTTTCTGTCAGTGTCTCTCTCTGTGTTTCTGTCAGTGTCTCTCTGTGTTTCTGTCAGTGTCTCTCTCTGTGTTTCTGTCAGTGTCTCTCTGTGTTTCTGTCAGTGTCTCTCTGTGTTTCTGTCAGTGTCTCTCTCTGTGTTTCTGTCAGTGTCTCTCTGTGTTTCTGTCAGTGTCTCTCTGTGTTTCTGTCAGTGTCTCTCTCTGTGTTTCTGTCAGTGTCTCTCTGTGTTTCTGTCAGTGTCTCTCTGTGTTTCTGTCAGTGTCTCTCTGTGTTTCTGTCAGTGTCTCTCTCTGTGTTTCTGTCAGTGTCTCTCTGTGTTTCTGTCAGTGTCTCTCTGTGTTTCTGTCAGTGTCTCTCTCTGTGTTTCTGTCAGTGTCTCTCTGTGTTTCTGTCAGTGTCTCTCTGTGTTTCTGTCAGTGTCTCTCTCTGTGTTTCTGTCAGTGTCTCTCTCTGTGTTTCTGTCAGTGTCTCTCTGTGTTTCTGTCAGTGTCTCTCTGTGTTTCTGTCAGTGTCTCTCTCTGTGTTTCTGTCAGTGTCTCTCTGTGTTTCTGTCAGTGTCTCTCTGTGTTTCTGTCAGTGTCTCTCTCTGTGTTTCTGTCAGTGTCTCTCTGTGTTTCTGTCAGTGTCTCTCTGTGTTTCTGTCAGTGTCTCTCTGTGTTTCTGTCAGTGTCTCTCTGTGTTTCTGTCAGTGTCTCTCTGTGTTTCTGTCAGTGTCTCTCTGTGTTTCTGTCAGTGTCTCTCTCTGTGTTTCTGTCAGTGTCTCTCTGTGTTTCTGTCAGTGTCTCTCTGTGTTTCTGTCAGTGTCTCTCTGTGTTTCTGTCAGTGTCTCTCTCTGTGTTTCTGTCAGTGTCTCTCTCTGTGTTTCTGTCAGTGTCTCTCTGTGTTTCTGTCAGTGTCTCTCTGTGTTTCTGTCAGTGTCTCTCTCTGTGTTTCTGTCAGTGTCTCTCTGTGTTTCTGTCAGTGTCTCTCTCTGTGTTTCTGTCAGTGTCTCTCTGTGTTTCTGTCAGTGTCTCTCTGTGTTTCTGTCAGTGTCTCTCTGTGTTTCTGTCAGTGTCTCTCTCTGTGTTTCTGTCAGTGTCTCTCTCTGTGTTTCTGTCAGTGTCTCTCTGTGTTTCTGTCAGTGTCTCTCTGTGTTTCTGTCAGTGTCTCTCTGTGTTTCTGTCAGTGTCTCTCTGTGTTTCTGTCAGTGTCTCTCTGTGTTTCTGTCAGTGTCTCTCTGTGTTTCTGTCAGTGTCTCTCTGTGTTTCTGTCAGTGTCTCTCTGTGTTTCTGTCAGTGTCTCTCTGTGTTTCTGTCAGTGTCTCTCTGTGTTTCTGTCAGTGTCTCTCTCTGTGTTTCTGTCAGTGTCTCTCTCTGTGTTTCTGTCAGTGTCTCTCTGTGTTTCTGTCAGTGTCTCTCTGTGTTTCTGTCAGTGTCTCTCTGTGTTTCTGTCAGTGTCTCTCTGTGTTTCTGTCAGTGTCTCTCTGTGTTTCTGTCAGTGTCTCTCTGTGTTTCTGTCAGTGTCTCTCTGTGTTTCTGTCAGTGTCTCTCTGTGTTTCTGTCAGTGTCTCTCTCTGTGTTTCTGTCAGTGTCTCTCTGTGTTTCTGTCAGTGTCTCTCTGTGTTTCTGTCAGTGTCTCTCTGTGTTTCTGTCAGTGTCTCTCTGTGTTTCTGTCAGTGTCTCTCTCTGTGTTTCTGTCAGTGTCTCTCTGTGTTTCTGTCAGTGTCTCTCTGTGTTTCTGTCAGTGTCTCTCTGTGTTTCTGTCAGTGTCTCTCTGTGTTTCTGTCAGTGTCTCTCTCTGTGTTTCTGTCAGTGTCTCTCTGTGTTTCTGTCAGTGTCTCTCTGTGTTTCTGTCAGTGTCTCTCTGTGTTTCTGTCAGTGTCTCTCTGTGTTTCTGTCAGTGTCTCTCTGTGTTTCTGTCAGTGTCTCTCTGTGTTTCTGTCAGTGTCTCTCTGTGTTTCTGTCAGTGTCTCTCTGTGTTTCTGTCAGTGTCTCTCTGTGTTTCTGTCAGTGTCTCTCTCTGTGTTTCTGTCAGTGTCTCTCTGTGTTTCTGTCAGTGTCTCTCTGTGTTTCTGTCAGTGTCTCTCTGTGTTTCTGTCAGTGTCTCTCTGTGTTTCTGTCAGTGTCTCTCTGTGTTTCTGTCAGTGTCTCTCTGTGTTTCTGTCAGTGTCTCTCTCTGTGTTTCTGTCAGTGTCTCTCTGTGTTTCTGTCAGTGTCTCTCTCTGTGTTTCTGTCAGTGTCTCTCTCTGTGTTTCTGTCAGTGTCTCTCTGTGTTTCTGTCAGTGTCTCTCTGTGTTTCTGTCAGTGTCTCTCTCTGTGTTTCTGTCAGTGTCTCTCTGTGTTTCTGTCAGTGTCTCTCTGTGTTTCTGTCAGTGTCCTCTCTGTGTTTCTGTCAGTGTCTCTCTGTGTTTCTGTCAGTGTCTCTCTGTGTTTCTGTCAGTGTCTCTCTCTGTGTTTCTGTCAGTGTCTCTCTCTGTGTTTCTGTCAGTGTCTCTCTGTGTTTCTGTCAGTGTCTCTCTGTGTTTCTGTCAGTGTCTCTCTGTGTTTCTGTCAGTGTCTCTCTCTGTGTTTCTGTCAGTGTCTCTCTGTGTTTCTGTCAGTGTCTCTCTGTGTTTCTGTCAGTGTCTCTCTGTGTTTCTGTCAGTGTCTCTCTGTGTTTCTGTCAGTGTCTCTCTCTGTGTTTCTGTCAGTGTCTCTCTGTGTTTCTGTCAGTGTCTCTCTGTGTTTCTGTCAGTGTCTCTCTGTGTTTCTGTCAGTGTCTCTCTGTGTTTCTGTCAGTGTCTCTCTCTGTGTTTCTGTCAGTGTCTCTCTGTGTTTCTGTCAGTGTCTCTCTGTGTTTCTGTCAGTGTCTCTCTCTGTGTTTCTGTCAGTGTCTCTCTGTGTTTCTGTCAGTGTCTCTCTGTGTTTCTGTCAGTGTCTCTCTCTGTGTTTCTGTCAGTGTCTCTCTGTGTTTCTGTCAGTGTCTCTCTGTGTTTCTGTCAGTGTCTCTTCTCTGTGTTTCTGTCAGTGTCTCTCTGTGTTTCTGTCAGTGTCTCTCTCTGTGTTTCTGTCAGTGCTCTCTCTGTGTTTCTGTCAGTGTCTCTCTGTGTTTCTGTCAGTGTCTCTCTCTGTGTTTCTGTCAGTGTCTCTCTGTGTTTCTGTCAGTGTCTCTCTGTGGTTTCTGTCAGTGTCTCTCTGTGTTTCTGTCAGTGGTCTCTCTGTGTTTCTGTCAGTGTCTCTCTGTGGTTTTGTCAGTGTCCTCTCTGTGTTTCTGTCAGTGTCGTCTCTGTGTTTCTGTCAGTGTCTCTCTGTGTTTCTGTCAGTGTCTCTCTGTGTTTCTGTCAGTGTCTCTCTGTGTTTCTGTCAGTGTCTCTCTCTGTGTTTCTGTCAGTGTCTCTCTCTGTGTTTCTGTCAGTGTCTCTCTGTGTTTCTGTCAGTGTCTCTCTGTGTTTCTGTCAGTGTCTCTCTGTGTTTCTGTCAGTGTCTCTCTCTGTGTTTCTGTCAGTGTCTCTCTGTGTTTCTGTCAGTGTCTCTCTGTGTTTCTGTCAGTGTCTCTCTCTGTGTTTCTGTCAGTGTCTCTCTCTGTGTTTCTGTCAGTGTCTCTCTCTGTGTTTCTGTCAGTGTCTCTCTGTGTTTCTGTCAGTGTCTCTCTGTGTTTCTGTCAGTGTCTCTCTCTGTGTTTCTGTCAGTGTCTCTCTCTGTGTTTCTGTCAGTGTCTCTCTGTGTTTCTGTCAGTGTCTCTCTCTGTGTTTCTGTCAGTGTCTCTCTGTGTTTCTGTCAGTGTCTCTCTGTGTTTCTGTCAGTGTCTCTCTGTGTTTCTGTCAGTGTCTCTCTCTGTGTTTCTGTCAGTGTCTCTCTGTGTTTCTGTCAGTGTCTCTCTCTGTGTTTCTGTCAGTGTCTCTCTGTGTTTCTGTCAGTGTCTCTCTGTGTTTCTGTCAGTGTCTCTCTGTGTTTCTGTCAGTGTCTCTCTCTGTGTTTCTGTCAGTGTCTCTCTGTGTTTCTGTCAGTGTCTCTCTCTGTGTTTCTGTCAGTGTCTCTCTGTGTTTCTGTCAGTGTCTCTCTGTGTTTCTGTCAGTGTCTCTCTGTGTTTCTGTCAGTGTCTCTCTGTGTTTCTGTCAGTGTCTCTCTGTGTTTCTGTCAGTGTCTCTCTCTGTGTTTCTGTCAGTGTCTCTCTGTGTTTCTGTCAGTGTCTCTCTCTGTGTTTCTGTCAGTGTCTCTCTCTGTGTTTCTGTCAGTGTCTCTCTGTGTTTCTGTCAGTGTCTCTCTCTGTGTTTCTGTCAGTGTCTCTCTGTGTTTCTGTCAGTGTCTCTCTGTGTTTCTGTCAGTGTCTCTCTCTGTGTTTCTGTCAGTGTCTCTCTCTGTGTTTCTGTCAGTGTCTCTCTCTGTGTTTCTGTCAGTGTCTCTCTGTGTTTCTGTCAGTGTCTCTCTCTGTGTTTCTGTCAGTGTCTCTCTCTGTGTTTCTGTCAGTGTCTCTCTCTGTGTTTCTGTCAGTGTCTCTCTCTGTGTTTCTGTCAGTGTCTCTCTGTGTTTCTGTCAGTGTCTCTCTCTGTGTTTCTGTCAGTGTCTCTCTGTGTTTCTGTCAGTGTCTCTCTCTGTGTTTCTGTCAGTGTCTCTCTCTGTGTTTCTGTCAGTGTCTCTCTGTGTTTCTGTCAGTGTCTCTCTGTGTTTCTGTCAGTGTCTCTCTCTGTGTTTCTGTCAGTGTCTCTCTGTGTTTCTGTCAGTGTCTCTCTGTGTTTCTGTCAGTGTCTCTCTGTGTTTCTGTCAGTGTCTCTCTCTGTGTTTCTGTCAGTGTCTCTCTGTGTTTCTGTCAGTGTCTCTCTGTGTTTCTGTCAGTGTCTCTCTGTGTTTCTGTCAGTGTCTCTCTCTGTGTTTCTGTCAGTGTCTCTCTGTGTTTCTGTCAGTGTCTCTCTCTGTGTTTCTGTCAGTGTCTCTCTCTGTGTTTCTGTCAGTGTCTCTCTCTGTGTTTCTGTCAGTGTCTCTCTCTGTGTTTCTGTCAGTGTCTCTCTGTGTTTCTGTCAGTGTCTCTCTGTGTTTCTGTCAGTGTCTCTCTCTGTGTTTCTGTCAGTGTCTCTCTCTGTGTTTCTGTCAGTGTCTCTCTGTGTTTCTGTCAGTGTCTCTCTCTGTGTTTCTGTCAGTGTCTCTCTCTGTGTTTCTGTCAGTGTCTCTCTCTGTGTTTCTGTCAGTGTCTCTCTGTGTTTCTGTCAGTGTCTCTCTCTGTGTTTCTGTCAGTGTCTCTCTCTGTGTTTCTGTCAGTGTCTCTCTCTGTGTTTCTGTCAGTGTCTCTCTCTGTGTTTCTGTCAGTGTCTCTCTCTGTGTTTCTGTCAGTGTCTCTCTCTGTGTTTCTGTCAGTGTCTCTCTGTGTTTCTGTCAGTGTCTCTCTCTGTGTTTCTGTCAGTGTCTCTCTGTGTTTCTGTCAGTGTCTCTCTGTGTTTCTGTCAGTGTCTCTCTCTGTGTTTCTGTCAGTGTCTCTCTCTGTGTTTCTGTCAGTGTCTCTCTCTGTGTTCTGTCAGTGTCTCTCTGTGTTTCTGTCAGTGTCTCTCTGTGTTTCTGTCAGTGTCTCTCTGTGTTTCTGTCAGTGTCTCTCTCTGTGTTTCTGTCAGTGTCTCTCTCTGTGTTTCTGTCAGTGTCTCTCTCTGTGTTTCTGTCAGTGTCTCTCTCTGTGTTTCTGTCAGTGTCTCTCTGTGTTTCTGTCAGTGTCTCTCTGTGTTTCTGTCAGTGTCTCTCTGTGTTTCTGTCAGTGTCTCTCTGTGTTTCTGTCAGTGTCTCTCTCTGTGTTTCTGTCAGTGTCTCTCTCTGTGTTTCTGTCAGTGTCTCTCTGTGTTTCTGTCAGTGTCTCTCTGTGTTTCTGTCAGTGTCTCTCTGTGTTTCTGTCAGTGTCTCTCTGTGTTTCTGTCAGTGTCTCTCTGTGTTTCTGTCAGTGTCTCTCTGTGTTTCTGTCAGTGTCTCTCTCTGTGTTTCTGTCAGTGTCTCTCTGTGTTTCTGTCAGTGTCTCTCTGTGTTTCTGTCAGTGTCTCTCTCTGTGTTTCTGTCAGTGTCTCTCTGTGTTTCTGTCAGTGTCTCTCTCTGTGTTTCTGTCAGTGTCTCTCTCTGTGTTTCTGTCAGTGTCTCTCTGTGTTTCTGTCAGTGTCTCTCTGTGTTTCTGTCAGTGTCTCTCTCTGTGTTTCTGTCAGTGTCTCTCTCTGTGTTTCTGTCAGTGTCTCTCTGTGTTTCTGTCAGTGTCTCTCTCTGTGTTTCTGTCAGTGTCTCTCTCTGTGTTTCTGTCAGTGTCTCTCTGTGTTTCTGTCAGTGTCTCTCTCTGTGTTTCTGTCAGTGTCTCTCTCTGTGTTTCTGTCAGTGTCTCTCTGTGTTTCTGTCAGTGTCTCTCTGTGTTTCTGTCAGTGTCTCTCTCTGTGTTTCTGTCAGTGTCTCTCTGTGTTTCTGTCAGTGTCTCTCTGTGTTTCTGTCAGTGTCTCTCTGTGTTTCTGTCAGTGTCTCTCTGTGTTTCTGTCAGTGTCTCTCTCTGTGTTTCTGTCAGTGTCTCTCTGTGTTTCTGTCAGTGTCTCTCTGTGTTTCTGTCAGTGTCTCTCTGTGTTTCTGTCAGTGTCTCTCTGTGTTTCTGTCAGTGTCTCTCTCTGTGTTTCTGTCAGTGTCTCTCTGTGTTTCTGTCAGTGTCTCTCTGTGTTTCTGTCAGTGTCTCTCTGTGTTTCTGTCAGTGTCTCTCTGTGTTTCTGTCAGTGTCTCTCTCTGTGTTTCTGTCAGTGTCTCTCTGTGTTTCTGTCAGTGTCTCTCTGTGTTTCTGTCAGTGTCTCTCTGTGTTTCTGTCAGTGTCTCTCTGTGTTTCTGTCAGTGTCTCTCTGTGTTTCTGTCAGTGTCTCTCTGTGTTTCTGTCAGTGTCTCTCTGTGTTTCTGTCAGTGTCTCTCTGTGTTTCTGTCAGTGTCTCTCTGTGTTTCTGTCAGTGTCTCTCTGTGTTTCTGTCAGTGTCTCTCTGTGTTTCTGTCAGTGTCTCTCTCTGTGTTTCTGTCAGTGTCTCTCTCTGTGTTTCTGTCAGTGTCTCTCTCTGTGTTTCTGTCAGTGTCTCTCTGTGTTTCTGTCAGTGTCTCTCTGTGTTTCTGTCAGTGTCTCTCTCTGTGTTTCTGTCAGTGTCTCTCTGTGTTTCTGTCAGTGTCTCTCTCTGTGTTTCTGTCAGTGTCTCTCTGTGTTTCTGTCAGTGTCTCTCTGTGTTTCTGTCAGTGTCTCTCTGTGTTTCTGTCAGTGTCTCTCTGTGTTTCTGTCAGTGTCTCTCTCTGTGTTTCTGTCAGTGTCTCTCTCTGTGTTTCTGTCAGTGTCTCTCTGTGTTTCTGTCAGTGTCTCTCTGTGTTTCTGTCAGTGTCTCTCTCTGTGTTTCTGTCAGTGTCTCTCTGTGTTTCTGTCAGTGTCTCTCTGTGTTTCTGTCAGTGTCTCTCTGTGTTTCTGTCAGTGTCTCTCTCTGTGTTTCTGTCAGTGTCTCTCTGTGTTTCTGTCAGTGTCTCTCTCTGTGTTTCTGTCAGTGTCTCTCTCTGTGTTTCTGTCAGTGTCTCTCTGTGTTTCTGTCAGTGTCTCTCTGTGTTTCTGTCAGTGTCTCTCTGTGTTTCTGTCAGTGTCTCTCTCTGTGTTTCTGTCAGTGTCTCTCTGTGTTTCTGTCAGTGTCTCTCTGTGTTTCTGTCAGTGTCTCTCTCTGTGTTTCTGTCAGTGTCTCTCTGTGTTTCTGTCAGTGTCTCTCTCTGTGTTTCTGTCAGTGTCTCTCTGTGTTTCTGTCAGTGTCTCTCTGTGTTTCTGTCAGTGTCTCTCTGTGTTTCTGTCAGTGTCTCTCTGTGTTTCTGTCAGTGTCTCTCTGTGTTTCTGTCAGTGTCTCTCTGTGTTTCTGTCAGTGTCTCTCTCTGTGTTTCTGTCAGTGTCTCTCTGTGTTTCTGTCAGTGTCTCTCTCTGTGTTTCTGTCAGTGTCTCTCTGTGTTTCTGTCAGTGTCTCTCTGTGTTTCTGTCAGTGTCTCTCTGTGTTTCTGTCAGTGTCTCTCTGTGTTTCTGTCAGTGTCTCTCTGTGTTTCTGTCAGTGTCTCTCTGTGTTTCTGTCAGTGTCTCTCTGTGTTTCTGTCAGTGTCTCTCTGTGTTTCTGTCAGTGTCTCTCTCTGTGTTTCTGTCAGTGTCTCTCTGTGTTTCTGTCAGTGTCTCTCTGTGTTTCTGTCAGTGTCTCTCTGTGTTTCTGTCAGTGTCTCTCTGTGTTTCTGTCAGTGTCTCTCTGTGTTTCTGTCAGTGTCTCTCTGTGTTTCTGTCAGTGTCTCTCTGTGTTTCTGTCAGTGTCTCTCTCTGTGTTTCTGTCAGTGTCTCTCTGTGTTTCTGTCAGTGTCTCTCTGTGTTTCTGTCAGTGTCTCTCTGTGTTTCTGTCAGTGTCTCTCTGTGTTTCTGTCAGTGTCTCTCTGTGTTTCTGTCAGTGTCTCTCTGTGTTTCTGTCAGTGTCTCTCTGTGTTTCTGTCAGTGTCTCTCTCTGTGTTTCTGTCAGTGTCTCTCTGTGTTTCTGTCAGTGTCTCTCTGTGTTTCTGTCAGTGTCTCTCTCTGTGTTTCTGTCAGTGTCTCTCTGTGTTTCTGTCAGTGTCTCTCTGTGTTTCTGTCAGTGTCTCTCTGTGTTTCTGTCAGTGTCTCTCTGTGTTTCTGTCAGTGTCTCTCTGTGTTTCTGTCAGTGTCTCTCTGTGTTTCTGTCAGTGTCTCTCTCTGTGTTTCTGTCAGTGTCTCTCTCTGTGTTTCTGTCAGTGTCTCTCTGTGTTTCTGTCAGTGTCTCTCTGTGTTTCTGTCAGTGTCTCTCTGTGTTTCTGTCAGTGTCTCTCTGTGTTTCTGTCAGTGTCTCTCTGTGTTTCTGTCAGTGTCTCTCTGTGTTTCTGTCAGTGTCTCTCTGTGTTTCTGTCAGTGTCTCTCTCTGTGTTTCTGTCAGTGTCTCTCTGTGTTTCTGTCAGTGTCTCTCTCTGTGTTTCTGTCAGTGTCTCTCTGTGTTTCTGTCAGTGTCTCTCTGTGTTTCTGTCAGTGTCTCTCTCTGTGTTTCTGTCAGTGTCTCTCTGTGTTTCTGTCAGTGTCTCTCTGTGTTTCTGTCAGTGTCTCTCTGTGTTTCTGTCAGTGTCTCTCTGTGTTTCTGTCAGTGTCTCTCTCTGTGTTTCTGTCAGTGTCTCTCTGTGTTTCTGTCAGTGTCTCTCTCTGTGTTTCTGTCAGTGTCTCTCTGTGTTTCTGTCAGTGTCTCTCTGTGTTTCTGTCAGTGTCTCTCTGTGTTTCTGTCAGTGTCTCTCTCTGTGTTTCTGTCAGTGTCTCTCTGTGTTTCTGTCAGTGTCTCTCTCTGTGTTTCTGTCAGTGTCTCTCTGTGTTTCTGTCAGTGTCTCTCTGTGTTTCTGTCAGTGTCTCTCTCTGTGTTTCTGTCAGTGTCTCTCTGTGTTTCTGTCAGTGTCTCTCTGTGTTTCTGTCAGTGTCTCTCTGTGTTTCTGTCAGTGTCTCTCTGTGTTTCTGTCAGTGTCTCTCTCTGTGTTTCTGTCAGTGTCTCTCTGTGTTTCTGTCAGTGTCTCTCTGTGTTTCTGTCAGTGTCTCTCTCTGTGTTTCTGTCAGTGTCTCTCTGTGTTTCTGTCAGTGTCTCTCTCTGTGTTTCTGTCAGTGTCTCTCTGTGTTTCTGTCAGTGTCTCTCTGTGTTTCTGTCAGTGTCTCTCTCTGTGTTTCTGTCAGTGTCTCTCTGTGTTTCTGTCAGTGTCTCTCTGTGTTTCTGTCAGTGTCTCTCTGTGTTTCTGTCAGTGTCTCTCTGTGTTTCTGTCAGTGTCTCTCTCTGTGTTTCTGTCAGTGTCTCTCTGTGTTTCTGTCAGTGTCTCTCTGTGTTTCTGTCAGTGTCTCTCTCTGTGTTTCTGTCAGTGTCTCTCTGTGTTTCTGTCAGTGTCTCTCTCTGTGTTTCTGTCAGTGTCTCTCTGTGTTTCTGTCAGTGTCTCTCTGTGTTTCTGTCAGTGTCTCTCTGTGTTTCTGTCAGTGTCTCTCTGTGTTTCTGTCAGTGTCTCTCTGTGTTTCTGTCAGTGTCTCTCTGTGTTTCTGTCAGTGTCTCTCTCTGTGTTTCTGTCAGTGTCTCTCTGTGTTTCTGTCAGTGTCTCTCTGTGTTTCTGTCAGTGTCTCTCTGTGTTTCTGTCAGTGTCTCTCTCTGTGTTTCTGTCAGTGTCTCTCTGTGTTTCTGTCAGTGTCTCTCTGTGTTTCTGTCAGTGTCTCTCTGTGTTTCTGTCAGTGTCTCTCTGTGTTTCTGTCAGTGTCTCTCTGTGTTTCTGTCAGTGTCTCTCTCTGTGTTTCTGTCAGTGTCTCTCTGTGTTTCTGTCAGTGTCTCTCTGTGTTTCTGTCAGTGTCTCTCTGTGTTTCTGTCAGTGTCTCTCTCTGTGTTTCTGTCAGTGTCTCTCTGTGTTTCTGTCAGTGTCTCTCTGTGTTTCTGTCAGTGTCTCTCTCTGTGTTTCTGTCAGTGTCTCTCTGTGTTTCTGTCAGTGTCTCTCTGTGTTTCTGTCAGTGTCTCTCTCTGTGTTTCTGTCAGTGTCTCTCTGTGTTTCTGTCAGTGTCTCTCTCTGTGTTTCTGTCAGTGTCTCTCTGTGTTTCTGTCAGTGTCTCTCTCTGTGTTTCTGTCAGTGTCTCTCTGTGTTTCTGTCAGTGTCTCTCTGTGTTTCTGTCAGTGTCTCTCTCTGTGTTTCTGTCAGTGTCTCTCTGTGTTTCTGTCAGTGTCTCTCTGTGTTTCTGTCAGTGTCTCTCTGTGTTTCTGTCAGTGTCTCTCTGTGTTTCTGTCAGTGTCTCTCTGTGTTTCTGTCAGTGTCTCTCTGTGTTTCTGTCAGTGTCTCTCTCTGTGTTTCTGTCAGTGTCTCTCTCTGTGTTTCTGTCAGTGTCTCTCTGTGTTTCTGTCAGTGTCTCTCTGTGTTTCTGTCAGTGTCTCTCTCTGTGTTTCTGTCAGTGTCTCTCTCTGTGTTTCTGTCAGTGTCTCTCTGTGTTTCTGTCAGTGTCTCTCTGTGTTTCTGTCAGTGTCTCTCTGTGTTTCTGTCAGTGTCTCTCTGTGTTTCTGTCAGTGTCTCTCTGTGTTTCTGTCAGTGTCTCTCTCTGTGTTTCTGTCAGTGTCTCTCTCTGTGTTTCTGTCAGTGTCTCTCTGTGTTTCTGTCAGTGTCTCTCTGTGTTTCTGTCAGTGTCTCTCTCTGTGTTTCTGTCAGTGTCTCTCTCTGTGTTTCTGTCAGTGTCTCTCTGTGTTTCTGTCAGTGTCTCTCTGTGTTTCTGTCAGTGTCTCTCTGTGTTTCTGTCAGTGTCTCTCTGTGTTTCTGTCAGTGTCTCTCTGTGTTTCTGTCAGTGTCTCTCTGTGTTTCTGTCAGTGTCTCTCTCTGTGTTTCTGTCAGTGTCTCTCTCTGTGTTTCTGTCAGTGTCTCTCTGTGTTTCTGTCAGTGTCTCTCTGTGTTTCTGTCAGTGTCTCTCTGTGTTTCTGTCAGTGTCTCTCTGTGTTTCTGTCAGTGTCTCTCTCTGTGTTTCTGTCAGTGTCTCTCTGTGTTTCTGTCAGTGTCTCTCTCTGTGTTTCTGTCAGTGTCTCTCTGTGTTTCTGTCAGTGTCTCTCTGTGTTTCTGTCAGTGTCTCTCTGTGTTTCTGTCAGTGTCTCTCTGTGTTTCTGTCAGTGTCTCTCTGTGTTTCTGTCAGTGTCTCTCTGTGTTTCTGTCAGTGTCTCTCTGTGTTTCTGTCAGTGTCTCTCTGTGTTTCTGTCAGTGTCTCTCTGTGTTTCTGTCAGTGTCTCTCTGTGTTTCTGTCAGTGTCTCTCTGTGTTTCTGTCAGTGTCTCTCTGTGTTTCTGTCAGTGTCTCTCTGTGTTTCTGTCAGTGTCTCTCTGTGTTTCTGTCAGTGTCTCTCTCTGTGTTTCTGTCAGTGTCTCTCTGTGTTTCTGTCAGTGTCTCTCTGTGTTTCTGTCAGTGTCTCTCTGTGTTTCTGTCAGTGTCTCTCTGTGTTTCTGTCAGTGTCTCTCTGTGTTTCTGTCAGTGTCTCTCTGTGTTTCTGTCAGTGTCTCTCTGTGTTTCTGTCAGTGTCTCTCTGTGTTTCTGTCAGTGTCTCTCTGTGTTTCTGTCAGTGTCTCTCTGTGTTTCTGTCAGTGTCTCTCTCTGTGTTTCTGTCAGTGTCTCTCTGTGTTTCTGTCAGTGTCTCTCTGTGTTTCTGTCAGTGTCTCTCTGTGTTTCTGTCAGTGTCTCTCTGTGTTTCTGTCAGTGTCTCTCTGTGTTTCTGTCAGTGTCTCTCTGTGTTTCTGTCAGTGTCTCTCTGTGTTTCTGTCAGTGTCTCTCTGTGTTTCTGTCAGTGTCTCTCTCTGTGTTTCTGTCAGTGTCTCTCTCTGTGTTTCTGTCAGTGTCTCTCTCTGTGTTTCTGTCAGTGTCTCTCTGTGTTTCTGTCAGTGTCTCTCTGTGTTTCTGTCAGTGTCTCTCTCTGTGTTTCTGTCAGTGTCTCTCTGTGTTTCTGTCAGTGTCTCTCTGTGTTTCTGTCAGTGTCTCTCTCTGTGTTTCTGTCAGTGTCTCTCTCTGTGTTTCTGTCAGTGTCTCTCTGTGTTTCTGTCAGTGTCTCTCTGTGTTTCTGTCAGTGTCTCTCTCTGTGTTTCTGTCAGTGTCTCTCTCTGTGTTTCTGTCAGTGTCTCTCTGTGTTTCTGTCAGTGTCTCTCTGTGTTTCTGTCAGTGTCTCTCTGTGTTTCTGTCAGTGTCTCTCTGTGTTTCTGTCAGTGTCTCTCTGTGTTTCTGTCAGTGTCTCTCTCTGTGTTTCTGTCAGTGTCTCTCTGTGTTTCTGTCAGTGTCTCTCTCTGTGTTTCTGTCAGTGTCTCTCTGTGTTTCTGTCAGTGTCTCTCTGTGTTTCTGTCAGTGTCTCTCTGTGTTTCTGTCAGTGTCTCTCTCTGTGTTTCTGTCAGTGTCTCTCTGTGTTTCTGTCAGTGTCTCTCTCTGTGTTTCTGTCAGTGTCTCTCTGTGTTTCTGTCAGTGTCTCTCTGTGTTTCTGTCAGTGTCTCTCTGTGTTTCTGTCAGTGTCTCTCTGTGTTTCTGTCAGTGTCTCTCTGTGTTTCTGTCAGTGTCTCTCTCTGTGTTTCTGTCAGTGTCTCTCTGTGTTTCTGTCAGTGTCTCTCTCTGTGTTTCTGTCAGTGTCTCTCTCTGTGTTTCTGTCAGTGTCTCTCTGTGTTTCTGTCAGTGTCTCTCTGTGTTTCTGTCAGTGTCTCTCTGTGTTTCTGTCAGTGTCTCTCTCTGTGTTTCTGTCAGTGTCTCTCTGTGTTTCTGTCAGTGTCTCTCTGTGTTTCTGTCAGTGTCTCTCTCTGTGTTTCTGTCAGTGTCTCTCTCTGTGTTTCTGTCAGTGTCTCTCTGTGTTTCTGTCAGTGTCTCTCTGTGTTTCTGTCAGTGTCTCTCTGTGTTTCTGTCAGTGTCTCTCTGTGTTTCTGTCAGTGTCTCTCTCTGTGTTTCTGTCAGTGTCTCTCTGTGTTTCTGTCAGTGTCTCTCTCTGTGTTTCTGTCAGTGTCTCTCTCTGTGTTTCTGTCAGTGTCTCTCTGTGTTTCTGTCAGTGTCTCTCTCTGTGTTTCTGTCAGTGTCTCTCTCTGTGTTTCTGTCAGTGTCTCTCTCTGTGTTTCTGTCAGTGTCTCTCTGTGTTTCTGTCAGTGTCTCTCTGTGTTTCTGTCAGTGTCTCTCTGTGTTTCTGTCAGTGTCTCTCTGTGTTTCTGTCAGTGTCTCTCTGTGTTTCTGTCAGTGTCTCTCTCTGTGTTTCTGTCAGTGTCTCTCTGTGTTTCTGTCAGTGTCTCTCTGTGTTTCTGTCAGTGTCTCTCTGTGTTTCTGTCAGTGTCTCTCTGTGTTTCTGTCAGTGTCTCTCTGTGTTTCTGTCAGTGTCTCTCTGTGTTTCTGTCAGTGTCTCTCTCTGTGTTTCTGTCAGTGTCTCTCTGTGTTTCTGTCAGTGTCTCTCTGTGTTTCTGTCAGTGTCTCTCTCTGTGTTTCTGTCAGTGTCTCTCTCTGTGTTTCTGTCAGTGTCTCTCTGTGTTTCTGTCAGTGTCTCTCTGTGTTTCTGTCAGTGTCTCTCTGTGTTTCTGTCAGTGTCTCTCTGTGTTTCTGTCAGTGTCTCTCTGTGTTTCTGTCAGTGTCTCTCTCTGTGTTTCTGTCAGTGTCTCTCTGTGTTTCTGTCAGTGTCTCTCTGTGTTTCTGTCAGTGTCTCTCTGTGTTTCTGTCAGTGTCTCTCTGTGTTTCTGTCAGTGTCTCTCTGTGTTTCTGTCAGTGTCTCTCTCTGTGTTTCTGTCAGTGTCTCTCTCTGTGTTTCTGTCAGTGTCTCTCTGTGTTTCTGTCAGTCTCTCTCTGTGTTTCTGTCAGTGTCTCTCTGTGTTTCTGTCAGTGTCTCTCTGTGTTTCTGTCAGTGTCTCTCTGTGTTTCTGTCAGTGTCTCTCTGTGTTTCTGTCAGTGTCTCTCTCTGTGTTTCTGTCAGTGTCTCTCTGTGTTTCTGTCAGTGTCTCTCTGTGTTTCTGTCAGTGTCTCTCTGTGTTTCTGTCAGTGTCTCTCTCTGTGTTTCTGTCAGTGTCTCTCTCTGTGTTTCTGTCAGTGTCTCTCTGTGTTTCTGTCAGTGTCTCTCTGTGTTTCTGTCAGTGTCTCTCTGTGTTTCTGTCAGTGTCTCTCTGTGTTTCTGTCAGTGTCTCTCTCTGTGTTTCTGTCAGTGTCTCTCTGTGTTTCTGTCAGTGTCTCTCTCTGTGTTTCTGTCAGTGTCTCTCTGTGTTTCTGTCAGTGTCTCTCTCTGTGTTTCTGTCAGTGTCTCTCTCTGTGTTTCTGTCAGTGTCTCTCTGTGTTTCTGTCAGTGTCTCTCTCTGTGTTTCTGTCAGTGTCTCTCTCTGTGTTTCTGTCAGTGTCTCTCTCTGTGTTTCTGTCAGTGTCTCTCTCTGTGTTTCTGTCAGTGTCTCTCTCTGTGTTTCTGTCAGTGTCTCTCTGTGTTCTGTCAGTGTCTCTCTGTGTTTCTGTCAGTGTCTCTCTGTGTTTCTGTCAGTGTCTCTCTGTGTTTCTGTCAGTGTCTCTCTGTGTTTCTGTCAGTCTCTCTCTGTGTTTCTGTCAGTGTCTCTCTGTGTTTCTGTCAGTGTCTCTCTGTGTTTCTGTCAGTGTCTCTCTCTGTGTTTCTGTCAGTGTCTCTCTCTGTGTTTCTGTCAGTGTCTCTCTGTGTTTCTGTCAGTGTCTCTCTGTGTTTCTGTCAGTGTCTCTCTGTGTTTCTGTCAGTGTCTCTCTGTGTTTCTGTCAGTGTCTCTCTGTGTTTCTGTCAGTGTCTCTCTGTGTTTCTGTCAGTGTCTCTCTGTGTTTCTGTCAGTGTCTCTCTGTGTTTCTGTCAGTGTCTCTCTGTGTTTCTGTCAGTGTCTCTCTGTGTTTCTGTCAGTGTCTCTCTCTGTGTTTCTGTCAGTGTCTCTCTGTGTTTCTGTCAGTGTCTCTCTGTGTTTCTGTCAGTGTCTCTCTGTGTTTCTGTCAGTGTCTCTCTGTGTTTCTGTCAGTGTCTCTCTCTGTGTTTCTGTCAGTGTCTCTCTGTGTTTCTGTCAGTGTCTCTCTCTGTGTTTCTGTCAGTGTCTCTCTGTGTTTCTGTCAGTGTCTCTCTCTGTGTTTCTGTCAGTGTCTCTCTGTGTTTCTGTCAGTGTCTCTCTGTGTTTCTGTCAGTGTCTCTCTCTGTGTTTCTGTCAGTGTCTCTCTGTGTTTCTGTCAGTGTCTCTCTGTGTTTCTGTCAGTGTCTCTCTCTGTGTTTCTGTCAGTGTCTCTCTGTGTTTCTGTCAGTGTCTCTCTGTGTTTCTGTCAGTGTCTCTCTGTGTTTCTGTCAGTGTCTCTCTGTGTTTCTGTCAGTGTCTCTCTGTGTTTCTGTCAGTGTCTCTCTGTGTTTCTGTCAGTGTCTCTCTGTGTTTCTGTCAGTGTCTCTCTGTGTTTCTGTCAGTGTCTCTCTCTGTGTTTCTGTCAGTGTCTCTCTGTGTTTCTGTCAGTGTCTCTCTGTGTTTCTGTCAGTGTCTCTCTGTGTTTCTGTCAGTGTCTCTCTGTGTTTCTGTCAGTGTCTCTCTGTGTTTCTGTCAGTGTCTCTCTGTGTTTCTGTCAGTGTCTCTCTGTGTTTCTGTCAGTGTCTCTCTGTGTTTCTGTCAGTCTCTCTGTGTTTCTGTCAGTGTCTCTCTGTGTTTCTGTCAGTGTCTCTCTGTGTTTCTGTCAGTGTCTCTCTGTGTTTCTGTCAGTGTCTCTCTGTGTTTCTGTCAGTGTCTCTCTGTGTTTCTGTCAGTGTCTCTCTGTGTTTCTGTCAGTGTCTCTCTCTGTGTTTCTGTCAGTGTCTCTCTCTGTGTTTCTGTCAGTGTCTCTCTGTGTTTCTGTCAGTCTCTCTCTGTGTTTCTGTCAGTGTCTCTCTGTGTTTCTGTCAGTGTCTCTCTGTGTTTCTGTCAGTGTCTCTCTGTGTTTCTGTCAGTGTCTCTCTGTGTTTCTGTCAGTCTCTCTCTGTGTTTCTGTCAGTGTCTCTCTGTGTTTCTGTCAGTCTCTCTCTGTGTTTCTGTCAGTCTCTCTGTGTTTCTGTCAGTGTCTCTCTGTGTTTCTGTCAGTGTCTCTCTGTGTTTCTGTCAGTGTCTCTCTGTGTTTCTGTCAGTGTCTCTGTGTTTCTGTCAGTGTCTCTCTGTGTTTCTGTCAGTGTCTCTCTGTGTTTCTGTCAGTGTCTCTCTGTGTTTCTGTCAGTGTCTCTCTGTGTTTCTGTCAGTGTCTCTCTCTGTGTTTCTGTCAGTGTCTCTCTCTGTGTTTCTGTCAGTGTCTCTCTGTGTTTCTGTCAGTGTCTCTCTGTGTTTCTGTCAGTGTCTCTCTCTGTGTTTCTGTCAGTGTCTCTCTGTGTTTCTGTCAGTGTCTCTCTGTGTTTCTGTCAGTGTCTCTCTCTGTGTTTCTGTCAGTGTCTCTCTGTGTTTCTGTCAGTCTCTCTCTGTGTTTCTGTCAGTGTCTCTCTCTGTGTTTCTGTCAGTGTCTCTCTGTGTTTCTGTCAGTGTCTCTCTCTGTGTTTCTGTCAGTGTCTCTCTGTGTTTCTGTCAGTGTCTCTCTGTGTTGTCAGTGTCTCTCTGTGTTTCTGTCAGTGTCTCTCTCTGTGTTTCTGTCAGTGTCTCTCTCTGTGTTTCTGTCAGTGTCTCTCTGTGTTTCTGTCAGTGTCTCTCTGTGTTTCTGTCAGTGTCTCTCTCTGTGTTTCTGTCAGTGTCTCTCTGTGTTTCTGTCAGTGTCTCTCTGTGTTTCTGTCAGTGTCTCTCTGTGTTTCTGTCAGTGTCTCTCTGTGTTTCTGTCAGTGTCTCTCTGTGTTTCTGTCAGTGTCTCTCTCTGTGTTTCTGTCAGTGTCTCTCTCTGTGTTTCTGTCAGTGTCTCTCTGTGTTTCTGTCAGTGTCTCTCTGTGTTTCTGTCAGTGTCTCTCTGTGTTTCTGTCAGTGTCTCTCTCTGTGTTTCTGTCAGTGTCTCTCTGTGTTTCTGTCAGTGTCTCTCTGTGTTTCTGTCAGTGTCTCTCTGTGTTTCTGTCAGTGTCTCTCTGTGTTTCTGTCAGTGTCTCTCTCTGTGTTTCTGTCAGTGTCTCTCTGTGTTTCTGTCAGTGTCTCTCTGTGTTTCTGTCAGTGTCTCTCTGTGTTTCTGTCAGTGTCTCTCTCTGTGTTTCTGTCAGTGTCTCTCTGTGTTTCTGTCAGTCTCTCTCTGTGTTTCTGTCAGTGTCTCTCTGTGTTTCTGTCAGTGTCTCTCTGTGTTTCTGTCAGTGTCTCTCTCTGTGTTTCTGTCAGTGTCTCTCTCTGTGTTTCTGTCAGTGTCTCTCTGTGTTTCTGTCAGTGTCTCTCTCTGTGTTTCTGTCAGTGTCTCTCTCTGTGTTTCTGTCAGTGTCTCTCTGTGTTTCTGTCAGTGTCTCTCTCTGTGTTTCTGTCAGTGTCTCTCTCTGTGTTTCTGTCAGTGTCTCTCTGTGTTTCTGTCAGTGTCTCTCTCTGTGTTTCTGTCAGTGTCTCTCTGTGTTTCTGTCAGTGTCTCTGTGTTTCTGTCAGTGTCTCTCTGTGTTTCTGTCAGTGTCTCTCTCTGTGTTTCTGTCAGTGTCTCTCTGTGTTTCTGTCAGTGTCTCTCTGTGTTTCTGTCAGTCTCTCTCTGTCTCTCTCTGTCAGTGTCTCTCTCTGTGTTTTCTGTCAGTGTCTCTCTCTGTGTTTCTGTCAGTGTCTCTCTCTGTGTTTCTGTCAGTGTCTCTCTGTGTTTCTGTCAGTGTCTCTCTGTGTTTCTGTCAGTGTCTCTCTCTGTGTTTCTGTCAGTGTCTCTCTGTGTTTCTGTCAGTGTCTCTCTGTGTTTCTGTCAGTGTCTCTCTCTGTGTTTCTGTCAGTGTCTCTCTCTGTGTTTCTGTCAGTCTCTCTCTGTGTTTCTGTCAGTGTCTCTCTCTGTGTTTCTGTCAGTGTCTCTCTCTGTGTTTCTGTCAGTGTCTCTCTGTGTTTCTGTCAGTGTCTCTCTGTGTGTTTCTGTCAGTGTCTCTCTGTGTTTCTGTCAGTGTCTCTCTGTGTTTCTGTCAGTCTCTCTCTGTGTTTCTGTCAGTGTCTCTCTGTGTTTCTGTCAGTGTCTCTCTCTGTGTTTCTGTCAGTGTCTCTCTGTGTTTCTGTCAGTGTCTCTCTGTGTTTTCTGTCAGTGTCTCTCTCTGTGTTTCTGTCAGTGTCTCTCTCTGTGTTTCTGTCAGTGTCTCTCTCTGTGTTTCTGTCAGTGTCTCTCTGTGTTTTCTGTCAGTGTCTCTCTGTGTTTCTGTCAGTGTCTCTGTGTTTCTGTCTGTCTCTCTGTGTTTCTGTCAGTGTCTCTCTGTGTTTCTGTCAGTGTCTCTCTGTGTTTCTGTCAGTGTCTCTCTCTGTGTTTCTGTCAGTGTCTCTCTGTGTTTCTGTCAGTGTCTCTCTGTGTTTCTGTCAGTGTCTCTGTGTTTCTGTCAGTGTCTCTCTGTGTTTCTGTCAGTGTCTCTCTGTGTTTCTGTCAGTGTCTCTCTGTGTTTCTGTCAGTGTCTCTCTCTGTGTTTCTGTCAGTGTCTCTCTGTGTTTCTGTCAGTGTCTCTCTGTGTTTCTGTCAGTGTCTCTCTGTGTTTCTGTCAGTGTCTCTCTGTGTTTCTGTCAGTGTCTCTCTGTGTTTCTGTCAGTGTCTCTCTGTGTTTCTGTCAGTGTCTCTCTGTGTTTCTGTCAGTGTCTCTCTCTGTGTTTCTGTCAGTGTCTCTCTGTGTTTCTGTCAGTGTCTCTCTGTGTTTCTGTCAGTGTCTCTCTGTGTTTCTGTCAGTGTCTCTCTGTGTTTCTGTCAGTGTCTCTCTGTGTTTCTGTCAGTGTCTCTCTGTGTTTCTGTCAGTGTCTCTCTGTGTTTCTGTCAGTGTCTCTCTGTGTTTCTGTCAGTCTCTCTCTGTGTTTCTGTCAGTGTCTCTCTGTGTTTCTGTCAGTGTCTCTCTGTGTTTCTGTCAGTGTCTCTCTGTGTTTCTGTCAGTGTCTCTCTCTGTGTTTCTGTCAGTGTCTCTCTCTGTGTTTCTGTCAGTGTCTCTCTGTGTTTCTGTCAGTCTCTCTCTGTGTTTCTGTCAGTGTCTCTCTGTGTTTCTGTCAGTGTCTCTCTCTGTGTTTCTGTCAGTGTCTCTCTGTGTTTCTGTCAGTGTCTCTCTGTGTTTCTGTCAGTCTCTCTCTGTGTTTCTGTCAGTGTCTCTCTGTGTTTCTGTCAGTCTCTCTCTGTGTTTCTGTCAGTGTCTCTCTGTGTTTCTGTCAGTGTCTCTCTGTGTTTCTGTCAGTGTCTCTCTGTGTTTCTGTCAGTGTCTCTCTGTGTTTCTGTCAGTGTCTCTGTGTTTCTGTCAGTGTCTCTCTGTGTTTCTGTCAGTGTCTCTCTCTGTGTTTCTGTCAGTGTCTCTCTCTGTGTTTCTGTCAGTGTCTCTCTGTGTTTCTGTCAGTGTCTCTCTGTGTTTCTGTCAGTGTCTCTCTCTGTGTTTCTGTCAGTGTCTCTCTGTGTTTCTGTCAGTGTCTCTCTGTGTTTCTGTCAGTGTCTCTCTCTGTGTTTCTGTCAGTGTCTCTCTGTGTTTCTGTCAGTGTCTCTCTGTGTTTCTGTCAGTGTCTCTCTCTGTGTTTCTGTCAGTGTCTCTCTGTGTTTCTGTCAGTCTCTCTCTGTGTTTCTGTCAGTGTCTCTCTGTGTTTCTGTCAGTGTCTCTCTCTGTGTTTCTGTCAGTGTCTCTCTGTGTTTCTGTCAGTGTCTCTCTGTGTTTCTGTCAGTGTCTCTCTCTGTGTTTCTGTCAGTGTCTCTCTGTGTTTCTGTCAGTCTCTCTCTGTGTTTCTGTCAGTGTCTCTCTCTGTGTTTCTGTCAGTGTCTCTCTCTGTGTTTCTGTCAGTGTCTCTCTGTGTTTCTGTCAGTGTCTCTCTGTGTTTCTGTCAGTGTCTCTCTGTGTGTTTCTGTCAGTGTCTCTCTCTGTGTTTCTGTCAGTGTCTCTCTCTCTGTGTTTCTGTCAGTGTCTCTCTGTGTTTCTGTCAGTGTCTCTCTGTGTTTCTGTCAGTGTCTCTGTGTTTCTGTCAGTGTCTCTGTGTTTCTGTCAGTGTCTCTCTGTGTTTCTGCCAGTGTCTCTCTGTGTTTCTGTCAGTGTCTCTCTCTGTGTTTCTGTCAGTGTCTCTCTGTGTTTCTGTCAGTGTCTCTCTGTGTTTCTGTCAGTGTCTCTGTGTGTTTCTGTCAGTGTCTCTCTGTGTTTCTGTCAGTGTCTCTCTCTGTGTTTCTGTCAGTGTCTCTCTGTGTTTCTGTCAGTGTCTCTCTCTGTGTTTCTGTCAGTGTCTCTCTCTGTGTTTCTGTCAGTGTCTCTCTGTGTTTCTGTCAGTGTTCTCTCTGTGTTTCTGTCAGTGTCTCTCTGTGTTTCTGTCAGTGTCTCTCTCTGTGTTTCTGTCAGTGTCTCTCTGTGTTTCTGTCAGTGTCTCTCTGTGTTTCTGTCAGTGTCTCTCTCTGTGTTTCTGTCAGTGTCTCTCTGTGTTTCTGTCAGTGTCTCTCTGTGTTTCTGTCAGTGTCTCTCTGTGTTTCTGTCAGTGTCTCTCTGTGTTTCTGTCAGTGTCTCTCTGTGTTTCTGTCAGTGTCTCTCTGTGTTTCTGTCAGTGTCTCTCTGTGTTTCTGTCAGTGTCTCTCTGTGTTTCTGTCAGTGTCTCTCTGTGTTTCTGTCAGTGTCTCTCTGTGTTTCTGTCAGTGTCTCTCTGTGTTTCTGTCAGTGTCTCTCTGTGTTTCTGTCAGTGTCTCTCTGTGTTTCTGTCAGTGTCTCTCTCTGTGTTTCTGTCAGTGTCTCTCTGTGTTTCTGTCAGTCTCTCTCTGTGTTTCTGTCAGTGTCTCTCTGTGTTTCTGTCAGTGTCTCTCTGTGTTTCTGTCAGTCTCTCTCTGTGTTTCTGTCAGTGTCTCTCTGTGTTTCTGTCAGTGTCTCTCTGTGTTTCTGTCAGTGTCTCTCTGTGTTTCTGTCAGTGTCTCTCTCTGTGTTTCTGTCAGTGTCTCTCTGTGTTTCTGTCAGTGTCTCTCTGTGTTTCTGTCAGTGTCTCTCTGTGTTTCTGTCAGTGTCTCTCTGTGTTTCTGTCAGTGTCTCTCTGTGTTTCTGTCAGTGTCTCTCTCTGTGTTTCTGTCAGTGTCTCTCTGTGTTTCTGTCAGTGTCTCTCTGTGTTTCTGTCAGTGTCTCTCTGTGTTTCTGTCAGTGTCTCTCTGTGTTTCTGTCAGTGTCTCTCTGTGTTTCTGTCAGTGTCTCTCTCTGTGTTTCTGTCAGTGTCTCTCTGTGTTTCTGTCAGTGTCTCTCTGTGTTTCTGTCAGTGTCTCTCTGTGTTTCTGTCAGTGTCTCTCTGTGTTTCTGTCAGTGTCTCTCTGTGTTTCTGTCAGTGTCTCTCTGTGTTTCTGTCAGTGTCTCTCTGTGTTTCTGT
>JASTWF010001866.1:0-45000 GCA_030390025.1 Squalus acanthias | reverse complement strand
AGTGTCTGACCCACCGCACCACACAGTCCCAGAGGGGGAAAGGACAGTGTCTGACCCACCGCACCACCCAGTCCCAGAGGGGGAAAGGACAGTGTCTGACCCACTGCACCACCCAGTCCCAGAGGGGGAAAGGACAGTGTCTGACCCACCGCACCACCCAGTCCCAGAGGGGGAAAGGACAGTGTCTGACCCACCGCACCACCCAGTCCCAGAGGGTGAAAGGACAGTGTCTGACCCACCGCACCACCCAGTCCCAGAGGGTGAAAGGACAGTGTCTGACCCATTGCACCACCCAGTCCCAGAGAGTGAAAGGACAGTGTCTGACCCACTGCACCACACAGTCCCAGAGGGTGAAAGGACAGTGTCTGACCCACTGCACCACCCAGTCCCAGAGGGGGAAAGGACAGTGTCTGACCCACCGCACCATCCAGTCCCAGAGGGTGAAAGGACAGTGTCTGACCCACCGCACCACCCAGTCCCAGAGGGTGAAAGGACAGTGTCTGACCCATTGCACCACCCAGTCCCAGAGAGTGAAAGGACAGTGTCTGACCCACTGCACCACACAGTCCCAGAGGGTGAAAGGACAGTGTCTGACCCACTGCACCACCCAGTCCCAGAGGGGGAAAGGACAGTGTCTGACCCACCGCACCATCCAGTCCCAGAGGGTGAAAGGACAGTGTCTGACCCACCGCACCACCGAGTCCCAGAGGGTGAAAGGACAGTGTCTGACCCATTGCACCACCCAGTCCCAGAGAGTGAAAGGACAGTGTCTGACCCACTGCACCACACAGTCCCAGAGGGTGAAAGGACAGTGTCTGACCCACTGCACCACCCAGTCCCAGAGGGGGAAAGGACTGTGTCTGACCCACTGCACCACCCAGTCCCAGAGGGGGAAAGGACAGTGTCTGACCCACTGCACCACCCAGTCCCAGAGGGGGAAAGGACAGTGTCTGACCCACCGCACCACCCAGTCCCAGAGGGGGAAAGGACAGTGTCTGACCCACTGCACCACCCAGTCCCAGAGGGGGAAAGGACAGTGTCTGACCCACCGCACCACCCAGTCCCAGAGGGGGAAAGGACAGTGTCTGACCCACTGCACCACCCAGTCCCAGAGGGGGAAAGGACAGTGTCTGACCCACCGCACCACCCAGTCCCAGAGAGGGAAAGGACTGTGTCTGACCCACTGCACCACCCAGTCCCAGAGGGGGAAAGGACTGTGTCTGACCCACTGCACCACCCAGTCCCAGAGGGGGAAAGGACAGTGTCTGACCCACTGCACCACCCAGTCCCAGAGGGGGAAAGGACAGTGTCTGACCCACCGCACCACCCAGTCCCAGAGGGGGAAAGGACAGTGTCTGACCCACTGCACCACCCAGTCCCAGAGGGGGAAAGGACAGTGTCTGACCCACCGCACCACCCAGTCCCAGAGGGGGAAAGGACAGTGTCTGACCCACTGCACCACCCAGTCCCAGAGGGGGAAAGGACAGTGTCTGACCCACCGCACCACCCAGTCCCAGAGAGGGAAAGGACTGTGTCTGACCCACTGCACCACCCAGTCCCAGAGGGTGAAAGGACAGTGTCTGACCCACTGCACCATCCAGTCCCAGTGGGGGAAAGGACAGTGTCTGACCCACTGCACCATCCAGTCCCAGTGGGGGAAAGGACAGTGTCTGACCCACTGCACCACTCAGTCCCAGAGGGGGAAAGGACAGTGTCTGACCCACTGCACCGTCCAGTCCCAGAGAGTGAAAGGACAGTGTCTGACCCACTGCACCACCCAGTCCCAGAGGGTGAAAGGACAGTGTCTGACCCACTGCACCACCCAGTCCCAGAGGGGGAAAGGACAGTGTCTGACCCACTGCACCGTCCAGTCCCAGAGAGTGAAAGGACAGTGTCTGACCCACTGCACCACCCAGTCCCAGAGGGTGAAAGGACAGTGTCTGACCCACTGCACCATCCAGTCCCAGAGGGGGAAAGGACAGTGTCTGACCCACTGCACCGCCCAGTCCCAGAGGGGGAAAGGACATTGTCTGACCCACTGCACCACCCAGTCCCAGAGGAGGAAAGGACAGTGTCTGACCCACTGCACCACCCAGTCCCAGAGGGGGAAAGGACAGTGTCTGACCCACTGCACCACCCAGTCCCAGAGGAGGAAAGGACAGTGTCTGACCCACTGCACCACCCAGTCCCAGAGGGTGAAAGGACAGTGTCTGACCCACTGCACCACCCAGTCCCAGAGGGGGAAAGGACAGTGTCTGACCCACCGCACCACCCAGTCCCAGAGGGGGAAAGGACAGTGTCTGACCCACCGCACCACCCAGTCCCAGAGGGGGAAAGGACAGTGTCTGACACACTGCACCGCCCAGTCCCAGAGGGAGAAAGGACAGTGTCTGACCCACTGCATCACCCAGTCCCAGAGGGAGAAAGGACAGTGTCTGACCCACTGCACCGCCCAGTCCCAGAGGGAGAAAGGACAGTGTCTGACCCACTGCATCACCCAGTCCCAGAGGGGGAAAGGACAGTGTCTGACCCACTGCATCACCCAGTCCCAGAGGGGGAAAGGACAGTGTCTGACACACTGCACCGCCCAGTCCCAGAGGGAGAAAGGACAGTGTCTGACCCACTGCATCACCCAGTCCCAGAGGGGGAAAGGACAGTGTCTGACCCACTGCATCACCCAGTCCCAGAGGGGGAAAGGACAGTGTCTGACCCACTGCACCACCCAGTCCCAGAGGGGGAAAGGACAGTGTCTGACCCACTGCAACACCCAGTCCCAGAGGGGGAAAGGACAGTGTCGGACCCACTGCACCACCCAGTCCCAGAGAGGGAAAGGACATTGTCTGACCCACTTGCCCTCCTCTGCTCACCACATCGGCTGCGCTGCTCCATATCGGTCCACTTCCCGTTGTCCAAACACTTGCGGACGCGCGGCCCATCTATCACACGGTTGCTCCTGCAGATGTACTCGATCTCGTAGGCCACGGGCAGAATCTCGATGTTCCGGATCTGCTCCTGGGTCAGTCCAGGATACCGGATCCCACCATCCGACGGGGGCCTGATCTTCCTGCATCCTGGAAAAGCACGGAAACCGGGATTGTAACTATTGGAACAAGAGGCCCCGCCAACACTCCACCGAAAGAGGAACTGAACCCACTCCCACCAACCCCCCACCTCATTCCCGGCTCCAACCACCATCTCCCCGCCACATTCCCGGCTCCAACCGCCATCTCCCTGCACCGTCTTTAGCTCCCCCATGTTTACACTGGAGAGGAGATTTACGAGGATGTTGTCAGGACTGGAGAATTTTAGCTTTGATGAAAGATTGGATAGGCGGGGGTTGTTTTCTTTGGAACAGAGGAGGCTGAGGGGGGACCTAATTGAGGTGTATGAAATTATGAGGGGCCTACTTGTAGGAAAATCCACATCAGAGCAGTGGGAGTCTTTCAGAAAGGAAATAGAGAGAGTACAACACCAACATGTTCCCGTAAAGGTCAAGGGTGGGACCAACAAACCCAGAGAACCCTGGATGTCAAGGGATATACAAGAATGGATTCGGAAAAAAAGGGAGGCTTTTGGCAGATACAAAGGACTAAAAACAGTGGAAGCCCTAGAGGAGTATAGAAAGTGCAGGGGGGTACTTAAAAAAGAAACAAGGAGAGTGAAGAGGGGGCATGAAAAAACACCAGCGGGCAAAATAAAGGAAAATACCAAGGTGTTTTATAAGTATATTAAGGGCAAGAGGATAACCAGGGAAAGAGTAGGGCCCATTAGGGACCAAAGTGGCAATCTGTGTGTAGAGTCGGAAGATGTAGGTGAGGTTTTAAATGAATATTTTGCATCTGTGTTCACTATGGAGAAGGACGATGTCGGCATAAAAATCAGGCAGGGGGATTGTGATATACTTGAACAAATTAGTATTGAGAGGGAGGAGGTACTAGCAGGCTTAAAAGTGGATAAATCCCCAGGCCCTGATGGGATGTATCCCAGGCTGCTGTGTGAGGCAAGGGAGGAGATTGCAGGGGCTCTGACACAAATTTTCAGAACCTCTCTGGCCACAGGGGAGGTCAAAATTGAGAGGTCGCACAACACCAGGTTATAGTCCAACAGTTTTATTTTAAATCACAAGCTTTCGGAGTTACAACTCCTTCGTCGGGTGAAGTGAGGAGATACAGAATCGTCAAAGCATATATAGATAGAGAACAATGCATGTGTAACTTACAATTGCAGACATCTAAATTCAATCATCCTGACTGTTTATCTGCCGAGGTGTGATAAACAGTCAGGATGATTGAATTTAGATGTCTGCAATTGTAAGTTACACATGCATTGTTCTCTATCTATATATGGCTTTGACGATTCTGTATCTCCTCACTTCACCCGACGAAGGAGTTGTAACTCCGAAAGCTTGTGATTTAAAATAAAACTGTTGGACTATAACCTGGTGTTGTGCGACCTCTCAATTTTGTCCACCCCAGTCCAACACCGGCATCTCCGCATCATGACCACAGGGGAGGTGCCAGAGGACTGGAGAACAGCTAACATAGTACCATTGCTCAAGAAGGGTAGTAGGGATAAACCAGGGAATTACAGGCCAGTGAGCCTAACATCAGTGGTAGGCAAATTATTGGAAAAAGTTCTGAGGGACAGACTTGGAGAGGCAGGGATTAATTAGGGATAGTCAGCATGGCTTTGTCAGGGGGAGATCATATCTGACCAATTTGATTTAATTTTTCGAGGGGTTGACTCGATGTGTGGATGAGGGTAGTGCAGTTGATGTAGTCTACATGGACTTCAGTAAGGCTTTTGACAAAGTCCCACATGTGAGACTGGTCAAGAAGGTAAGAGCCCATGGGATCCAGGGCAATTTGGCACATTGGATCCAAAATTGGCTTTGTGGCAGGAGGCAGAGGGTGATGGTTGAAGGTTGTTTTTGTGACTGGAAGCCTGTGTCCAGTGGTGTACCGCAGGGATCGGTGCTGGGTCCCTTGCTATTTGTAGTGTGCATTCATGATTTAGATATTAATGTAGGAGGTATGATCAGTAAGTTCACAGATGACACAAAAATTGGTGGGGTGGTAAATAGCGAGGAGGGAAGCCTCAGGCTACAGGACGATATAGACGGGATGGTTAGATGGGCAGAACAGTGGCAAATGGAATTTAACCCTGAAAAGTGTGAGGTGATGCATTTTGGGAGGACTAACAAGGCAAGGGAATACACAATGAATGGTAGGACCCTAGGAAGGACAGAGGAACCTTGGTGTGCATGTACATAGATCCCTGAAGGCAGCAGGACACGTAGATAAGGTGGTTAAAAAGGCATATGGGATACTTGCCTTCATTAGCCGAGGCATAGAATATAAGAGCAGGGAGGTTATGATGGAGCTGTACAAAACGCTAGTTAGGCCACAGCTGGAATACTGTGTGCAGTTCTGGTCGCCACACTATAGGAAGGATGTGATTGCATTGGAGAGGGTGCAGAGGAGATTTACCAGGATGTTACCTGGGCTGGAGCACTTCAGCTATGAGGAGAAACTGGACAGGCTGAGGTTGTTTTCCTTGGAGCAGAGAAGGCTGAGGGGGGACCTGATTGAGGTGTACAAAATTATGAGGGGCATAGATAGGATAGATCGAAAGGAACTTTCCCCCTTAGTAGAGGGGTCAATAACCAGGGGGCATAGTTTCAAGGTAAGGGGCAGGAGGTTTAGAGGGGATTTGAGGAAAAACTTTTTCACCCAGAGGGTGGTTGGAACCTGGAACTCACTGCCTGAAAGGGTGGTAGAGGCAGGAACCCTCACAACATTCAAGAAGCATTTAGATGAGCACTTGAAACGCCATAGCACACAAGGCTAGGAACCAAGTGCTGGAAAATGGGATTAGAATAGACAGGGCGTGATGGCCGGCGCGGACACGATGGGCCGAAGGGCCTCTTTCTGTGCTGTATAACTCTATGACTCTATGGGGGAAAAATTCAGTTGGTTGCGCCTCCCGTTAGCGCCTTAAGAGGGCGCTAATGGGGCGCAAAGCATCTAGCGCCCAGGCGCGGCGAAGTTTGCGCCGCTCGCGAAATTAACTAGACATTTTGCGGCGGCGCAAAACACTACCGCCACGATCTCCTGCGCCGGCAGATCGTGACGTCAGTCGAGTGCGCAACGCCCCGGTATCGCCCCGGAGCGGATATTGAGTGGCGCCCCCTGCCTTACCGCCTGACGCTAGCAACGACAGGTTGAGGGGAGCGTTTTGCAGTCATGAAGGGACTGGGGGAGCGCTATTTAAAGGTGACCGCTTCCTGCCTTTTATTGTTGGTGCCATTTTTGAACCACGCATTCTGAGAGAGAGAGAGAGAGACTTCTGGAGAGATTCAACGTTGTGTGAAGGAGTTTTGGGTACTGAGCAGCACTTTGCAGGTTCATTTTGATTTGCCATTCCTTGTATCGATTTAGAAGAAACTGTGGGGGCTGCACTCTGAGCTCTTTGCCTGGTACTCTCCATTGTTCTTTCCAGCAGATTTGATGTGCAGGTCTCTCCAGGCCGAGATTCAAGGCTGCAATGAGCAGGATGTCGATGGAAAGCAAGATCAACCATCCCCTTTAACAACTGGCCCGTGCCATTGTGTGTGTGTTCCATTGCTGACTGACATCACATGAGCTTCGCCAGCGCTCTGAGTTAGCGCCTCGCTCCTCGGCCTTTGCGCCTTAAGACAGGTGTGAAGCGCCTGATTTAGCGCTCCAATCACCTCCAGGGGCGATAAAAGTCAAGTTTGCAGTCGGTGGCGATAATTAGCGCCAGGCGCTAATCTTTGTGCCCGGCCGATAATTGCGCCCCAAATGGGGCGATACTGAATTTCTCCCCCTATGACTCTAGATAGAGTGGATAGGAAGGACCTATTTCCCTCGGCAGAAGGGTCAATAACCAGGAGGCACATATTTAAAGTAATTGGTAGGAGGTTTAGAGGGGATTTGAGGAGAAATGTTTTCACCCAGAGGATGGTGGGGGTCAAGAACTCACTGCCTCAAAGGGTGGTAGAGGCAGAGACCCTCATCACATTTTAAAAGTACTTGGATATGCACTTGAAGTGCCGTAACCTACAAGGCTACGGACCAAGAGCTGGAAAGTGGGATTAGGCTGGAGAGCTCTTTGTCGACCGGCACGGACAAGATGGGCCAAATGGCCTCCTTCTGTGTCGCAAATTTCTATGGGGGAAAAAATTGGGTAGCACCCATTTCGGGGTGCTAACATCGCCGGGGCGCTGCCCCGAAAAGGTTAGCGCCCCTCCCCCGTAAATTCAGCAGTAGCGCCCCAAGAATGAGGTGGAGCGCTGGAAGTATTCCACCTCCTTCTTGGGGCGCTACTGCTCAATGTTAGCGGCGGCACGTAGCGCCGTTTCATTGCAGTCCTCCGCCCCCTGATTAAAGGGGAAGGGGCCTAGCGCTGAGCGCACCGGGGCCCTACCGGACCACCGGGGAGCGGGGTGCCGTGGAAACAGCCTGGCACTCGAGAGGCGTGCCTGGGCTGGAGCGATCGCGGCCGGCACCCCGGCCCGGAAATGTTAAAGGTGGGCAGGGGCTGGCAGTCGGCCAAAATAAAAATGGCCGCCCGACACCTGCCCCTTTAAGTAGCGCCGCTGCAAAAACCGCCCCCCCTCCCCCCACCCCCGATCCTGTCGGTCCCATCGCCCGGCGATAGTTCAGGGGGCGCAAGGGAAGGGCGCAAACAGGGCGCTGCACACGGCGATGATGTCACCATCACAAAGCAACCCAATTTCTCTCCCTATGATTCTCGGATTTTATGTGGCCCAGTTGGTGACAGGAGGAGGCCGTTCAGCCCCTCGAGCGTGTCCTGCTATTCAATTAGATCATGGCTGTTCTTGACCTCAGCTCCATTCATCTGCCTTGGCTCCAGACCCTGTGATACCCTTACCCAAATCTATCAATCTCAGTCTTGAAATTTCCAATTGACATCCCCCCCTCCACCCCCGCCCCCCACACCCCCCCACCCACCCCTCCCCCCCGCTCAACCAGCATTCACAGCCTTTCGGGGGAAGAGTTCCAGATCTCCACTGCCCTTTGTTGGAAGAAGTATTTTTTCTTATTTTTGAAAGGTTTCGATAGAGCCGACACAGAGAGAAGAGCAAAACTAGGGGCCATCAATATAAGATAGTCAGCAAGAAATACCAATAGGGAATTCAGAAGAGACTTCTTTACCCAAAGAGTGGTGAGAATGTGGAACTCGCTGCCACAGGGAGTGGCTGAAAAGAAATACTTGCATTTAAATAGCACCTTTCACGACCACCGGATGTCTCAAAGCACTTTACAGCCAATGAAGTACTGTCACTGTTGTCATGTGGGAAACGCTGGCAGCCAATTTGCACACAGCAAGCTCCCACAAACAGCAATGTGACAATGACCAGATAATCTGTTTTTGTTATGTTGATCGAGGGATAAATATTGTCAAGGACACTGAGGATAACTCCCCCTGCTCTTCTTCGAAATAGTGGCCGTGGGATTTTTACGTCCACTTGAGAGAGTGGACGGGGCCTCGGTTTAATGTCTCATCCGAAAGACGGCGCCTCTGACAGTGCAGCACTCCCTCAGCACTGCACTGGGAGTGTGTCAGCCTTGATTTCTGTGCTCAAGTCTCTGGAGTGGGACTTGAACCCATAACCTTCTGACTCCGAGGCGAGAGTGCTGCCCACTGAGCCACTGGCTGACATAGTTGAGGCAAATAGTATAGATGCATTTAAGGGGAGGCTGGACAAACATATGAGGGAGGAGGGAATAGAGGGTTATGCTGATCGATTTAGATGAGGAAAGACGGGAGGAGGCTCAAGTGGAACATAAACGCCAGCGTGGACTGGTTAGGCCGAATGGCCTGTTTCTGCGCCGTATATCCTATGTAATATGTAAAAGGGACCTCATGACATCATCCCTGAACAGCCTAGCTCTAATTTTGAGGGTACGTTCCCTCGTTTGATTCCCCCACCAGAGGAAATAGTTTCTCCATCTACGCTATCAACTCCTTTAATCATCTTAAACTCTTCAATTAGATCACCCCTTAATCTTCTGTACTCAGGGGAGTACAAGCCAATGAAATGGGTGGGGCGGTGCTTTTACCGATAGTGCTGTTCCGAGATGCTGAGACCAGGCTGAGTGGGATCAGCACGGCAAGGAGCAGGATCCAGGTCTTCATCCTCAAGAGAGAGAGGGAGCGAGCGTATCTGAAAAACAAGGGAGGCCTGGGAAAGAAGGAAGAGGAGAAAGCGTCAACGCAACATAGCAGAGAGCGAGAATGGCCCACCACGCACAGCCCTGGCACCAAGTCTGTCCTTCCAAACGCCCCGATCTCCTGACCGAGCCAGTTAATCCCAGGCGGAAAGCTCGGTGAAGAGGTGGACGTGGGGCCCTCTCCTCCCGCAGAAGGCCGGTCTGCGATCCCAATCTCCCTCACTCGGCCCAGGCAGCTCGCTTTCCGACAGGCGACCGACGATTCCTGGAACACCCCCTGCCTCGTAGATCAGCGCCCACCCTGTCCCGGGCAGAGTCTCTGCCTCAGTTCCCCCTGCCCTCCCCCACCAGCCTCGTAGATCAGCGCCCACCCTGTCCCGGGCAGAGTCTCCGTCTCAGTCCCCCCTGCCCTCCCCCACCCACCGGCCTCGTAGATCAGCGCCCACCCTGTCCCGGGCAGAGTCTCCGCCTCAGTCCCCCCTGCCCTCCCCCACCCACCAGCCTCGTAGATCAGCGCCCACCCTGTCCCGGGCAGAGTCTCTGCCTCAGTCCCCCCTCTCCCCCCACCAGCCTCGTAGATCAGCGCCCACCCTGTCCCGGGCAGAGTCTCTGCCTCAGTTCCCCCTGCCCTCCCCCACCCACCGGCCTCGTAGATCAGCGCCCACCCTGTCCTGGGCAGAGTCTCCGCCTCAATCCCCCCCCTCTCCCCCCCACCCCCCGCCATCTCGATAAAATAAACCATCCGTCCTCTTCTTAAAGGGGAAGCGTCATTTTAACCTGACTTGCCCGGAAGGGAAATCCCATGGGATCAGGTGGAACGCCGGTGTTATCCACCCCACCCCCCACCCGATATTACTCTCCATTGAGCTTTTCCCCTGGGATTAACCGGCTCAGTCAGGAGACCGGGGCGTTTGAGGCGTAGAATATAAGAGCAGGGAGGTTATGCTTGAACTGTATAAAACACGAGTTAGGCCTCAGCTAGAGTACTGCGTGCAGTTCTGGTCACCACATCACAGGAAAGATGTGATTACACTAGAGAGGGTACAGAGGAGATTTACGAGGATGTTGCCAGGACTGGAGAATTTTAGCTATGAGGAAAGATTGGATAGGCTGGGGTTGTTTTCTTTGGAACAGAGGAGGCTGAGGGGAGACTTGATTGAGGTGTCTAAAATTATGAGGGGCCTTGATAGAGTGGATAGGAAGGACCTATTTCCCTTAGCAGAGAGGTCAATAACTAGGGAGCATAGATTTAAAGTAATTGTTAGAAGGATTAGAGGGGAGTTGAGGAGAATTTTTTTCACCCAGAGGATGGTGGGGGGTCTGGAACTCACTGCCTCAAAGGGTGGTAGAGGCAGAAACCCTCATCACATTTTAAAAGTACTTGGATATGCACTTGAAGTGCCGTAACCTACAAGGCTACGGACCAATGTATGGGGGGCGAGTTGGCTAAGATAGATTGGGAAACTACATTAAAAGGTATGACAGTAGACAAGCAATGGCTAGCATTTAAAGAATTAATACATAATTTACAACAAATATACATTCCTTTAAGGCACAAAAATCCCACAGGAAAAGTGGTCCAACTGTGGCTAACAAGAGAAGTTAAAGAAGTTTAAGAAAACCATACTTAAGAAAAGGTACTTAAGAAAAGACATACTTGCTCTCGAGTCAGTACAAAGAAGGTTCACTCGGTTAATCCCGGGGATGAGGGGATGGACATATGAGGAGAGGTTGGGTAGATTGGGACTCTACTCATTGGAGTTCAGAAGAATGAGAGGCGATCTTATTGAAACATATAAGATTGTGAAGGGGTTGGATCGGGTGGATGCGGGGAGGATGTTCCCGATGATGGGTGGAACTAGAACTAGGGGGCATAGTCTTAGAATAAGGGGCTGCTCTTTCAAAACTGAGATGAGAAGGAACTACTTCATTCAGAGGGTGGTAGGTCCATGGAATATGCTGCCCCAAAAAGCTGTAGAAGCTACATCATTACATAAATTTAAAACAGAAATAGACAGTTTCCTAGAAGTAAAGGGAATTAAGGGTTACGGGGAGCAGGCAGGAATTTGGACATGAGTCTAGGTTCGGATTGGTCATGGCCCTGTGGGTAGCGTAGCGGGCCCAGGGACCGTGTAGCCTGATCCTGCTCCTATTTCGTGTGTCCAATTCTGTTAGGTTCAGGAGATGGTTTCTGTGATAGTAGATTGGCGGTTAGGATCAGATCAGCCATGATCTTATTGAATGGCGGAGCAGGCTCGAGGGGCCAATTGGCCTACTCCTGCTCCTATTTCTTATGTTCTTATGTTCTTATGTATTAAATCAAAGGAAGAGGCTTATAATGTTGCCAAAAAGAGTAGTAAGCCTGAAGATTGGGAGGATTTTAGAATTAGCGGAAGTAAATGTGGGTCCCTTACAGGCTGAGACAGGAGAAATTATAATGGGGAATAAGGAAATGGCAAAGAAATTAAACAAATACTTTGTGTCTGTCTTCACGGAAGAAGACACAAAAAACCTATCAGACCGGAAATAGTGGAGAACCAAGGGTCTAGCGAGAATGAGGAACTGAAAGAAATTAGTATTAGTAAAAAAATAGTACTGGAGAAATTAATGGCACTGAAAGTTAATAAATCCCCTGGACCTGATGGCCTACATCCTAGGGTTTTGAAAGAGGTGGCTATAGAGATATTGGATGCATTGGTTGTCATCTTCCAAAATCCCATAGATTCTAGAATGGTTCCCGCGGATTGGAAGGTAGCAAATGTAACCCCACTATTTAAGAAAGGAGGGAGAGAGAAAACGGGGAACTACAGACCAGTTATCCTGACATCAGTAGTAGGGAAAATGCTAGAATCTATTATTAAGGACGTGCTAACAGGGCACTTAGAAAATAATAATAGGATTGGGCAGAGTCAACACGGATTTATGAAAGGGAAATCGTGTTTGACGAATCTGTTAGAGTTTTTTGAGGTTGTAACTCGTAGAATAGATAAGGGGGAACCAGTGGATGTGGTGTATTTGGATTTTCAGAAGGCATTCGATAAGGTGCCACACAAGAGGCTATTAAACAAAATTAGGGCTCATGGAATTGGGGGTAATATACTAGCATGGATTGAGGATTGGTTAACGGACAGAAAACAGAGAGTAGGAATAAACAGGTTATTTTCGGGTTGGCAGGCTGTAACTAGTGGGGTACTGCAAGGATCAGTGCTTGGGCCTCAGCTATTCACAATCTATATCAATGATTTGGACGAGGGGACCAAATGTAATATATCCAAGTTTGCTGATGATACAAAGCTGGGTGGGAATGTAAGTTGTGAGGAGGATGCAAGGAGGCTTCAAGGGGATATAGACAGGCTAAGTGGAATATAATGTGGACAAATGTGAAGTTATCCACTTTGGTAGGAAAAATAGAAAAGCAGAGTATTTTTTAAATGGTGAGAGATTGGGAAATGTTGGTGTTCAGAGGGACCTGGGTGTCCTTGTACACAAATCACTGAAAGTTAACATGCAGGTACAACAAGCAATTAGGAAAGCAAATGGTATGTTGGCCTTTATTACAAGAGGATTTGAGTATAAGAGTAAAGACGTCTTACTGAAATTATATAGGGCTCTGGTGAGACCACACCTGGAGTATTGTGTACAGTTTTGGTCTCCTTACCTAAGGAAGGATATACTTGCCATAGACGGAGTGCAACAAAGGTCACCAGATTGATTCCTGGGATGGGGGGATTGTCCTATGAGGAGAAATTGAGTAGACTAGGCCTATATTCTCTAGAGATTAGAAGAATGAGAGGTGATCTCATTGAAACATACAAAATTCTTACAGGGTTTGACAGGGTAGATGCAGGGAGGATGTTTCCCCTGGCTGGGGAGTCTAGAACCAGGCGTCACAGTCTCAGAATAATGGGTCAGCCATTTAGGATTGAGATGAGGAGGAATTTCTTCACTCGGAGGGTGGTGAAGTTTTGGAATTCTCTACCCCAGAGGGCTGTGGAGGCTCAGTCGTTGAGTATATTCAAGACAGAGATCGATAGATTCTTGGGCTCTGGGGGAATCAAGGGATGTGGGGATCGTGCGGGGAAAGTGGGGTTGAGGTGGAAGATCAGCCATGATCTCATTGAATGGCGGAGCAGGCTCGAGGGGCCGAATGGCCGACTCCTGCTCCTAATTCTTATGTTCTTATGTTCTAAGAGCTGGAAAGTGGGATCAGGATGGGCGGCTCTTTTTCGGCCGGCACGGACACGATGGGCTGAGTAGCCTCCTTCTGTGCCGTAAATCTTTATGGTTCTATGATTGCCTTCAAAAATCGGGGCGGGATGTAAAACCAGGGGCATTTCTATAGCGCCTTTCACGACCTCACTCGCCTCTGAGTCAGAAGGTTGTGGGTTCAAGTCTAACTCCAGTGCAGTGCTGAGGGAGTGCTGCACTGTCGAAGGTGCCGTCTTTCGGATGAGACGTTAAACCGAGGCCCCGTCTGCCCTCACAGGTGGACGTAAAAGATCCCATGGCACTATTTCAAAGAAGAACAGGGGAGTTCTCCTCGGTGACCTAGCCAAGATTTATCCCTCAACCAACTTAACAAAAACAGATTATCTGGTCATTATCACATTGCTGTTTGTGGGAGCTTGCTGTGCGCAAATTGGCTGCCGCGTTTCCCACATTACAACAGTGACTACACTTCAAAAAAAAAGCACTTCATTGGCTGTAAAGCGCTTTGAGACGTCCGGTGGTCGTGAAAGGCGCTACATAAATGCAAGTCTTTCTTTCTCAGGACGTCTCAAAGCGTTTTACAGCCAATGAGGTACATTTTTTTTTGAGGTGTAGTCAACGTTGTAATGTAGGGAAACGCCAAGTATCCCAAGGGGCGAGTTGGGTTAAAATTACGACCAGTGTGCGGGCCAGACTGTGGTGGGGGGAGTGGGGGGCAGGGAGGGGGAAAGGGGTGTCATATTCCCTTCCCTTAAGGACGTTACAGAGTTAGACTGTCCACCGCTTTCCAAAGCACACATGGCCTGCTTTACAAAACAGATAAGCCCAGGAATGATTGTGTGCAGAGTTCACGCTCCCGACCTTCGAAACTATTTTAATGGAGCCCTTGACTCAACATAAACAGGTTGACGCCTGCGTACAAATATCACTGTCATTTTCTTGTTAATTTGTTCTGAAGAAAGAAAGACTTGCATTTCTATAGCGCCTTTCACAACCTCAGGGCGTTCCGAAGCGCTTTACAGCCAATGAAGTACTTTTTTGTTGCGGTGTAGTCACCGTTGTAATCATAGAATCAGAGAAATTTACAGCACAGAAGGAGGCCATTCGGCCCATCTTGTCCGTGCTGGCCGACAAAGAGCTCTCCACCCTAATCCCACTTTCCAGCACTTGGTCCGGAGCCGTGTAGGTTACGCACTTCAAGTGCATATCCAAGTACTTATTAAATGTGATGAGGGTCTCTGCCTCTACCACCCTTTCAGGCAGTGAGTCTCCAGACCCCCACCACCCTCTGGGTGAAGACATTTCCCCTTAAATCCCCTCTAAACCTCCGACCAATTACTTTAAATCTCTGCCCCCTGGTTATTGACCTCTCTGCTAAGGGAAATAGGTCCTTCCTATCCACTCTATCAAGGCCCCTCATAATTTTATACACCTCAATCAAGTCTCCCCTCAGCCTCCTCTGTTCCAAAGAAAACAACCCCAGCCTATCCAATCTTTCCTCATAGCTAAAATTCCCCAGCCCAGGCAACATCCTCGTAAATCTCCTCTGCACCCTCCTCTAGTGCAATCACATCCTTCCTGTAACGTGGTGACCAGAACTGCACGCAGTGTAGGGAAATGCCAAATTTGCACACAGCATGATCCCGCCCGTAGCTTGCAGCCGGTGAGAGGCAATGATAGAAACTCAGCAAAAAGGGACCGAGTGTTCCGGGTTCAATTCCCACTCCCTGCCAAGTTAGCGGACATCAGACGCTTTCGCGTGCCTCGGCAAACAAGTCTGATTGGAATGGTGAAAGAAATATCAATAAATTAAAAGGTTCAAAGTGCCCAAAGCACCAGCTGACTGAAGGCCGACAGGTTACTACGGGCAACCGGGATCACTGTGGGTCATCACTTTGAGGTTGCACTGCAGCAATGGGACCGCCAGCAGCACCGCACCTGATGGCCTGCAGGTGGCGGTGTCGCCACACACTGTCCGGCTCTCTGATAACTGCAGGCTTCTTCCTTCACGAAACAAGCAGGAGTTTCATAGAAACATAGAAGATAAGAGCAGGAGTAGGCCATTCGGCCCCTCGAGCCTGTTCCGCCATTTAATGAGATCATGGCTGATCATCCAAATTCAGTACCCTGTCCCTGCTTTCTCCCCATATCCCTTGATCCCTTTAGCCTTAAGAAATATATCTAACTCCTTCTTGAATATATTTAATGAATTGGCCTCAACTGCCTTGTGTGGTAGAGAATTCCACAGGTTCACCACTCTCTGGGTGAAGAAATTCCTCCTCAACTCAGTCCCAAATGGCTTACACCTTATCCTTAGACTGTGACCCCTGGTTCTGGACTCCCCCGCCATCGGGAACATCCTTCCTGTTAGTCTGGCCAATATTTATCCCTCTACTAACAGATTATCTGGTCATTATCACACTGCAGTGTTCAAATTGGCTGCCACGTTTCCTACATTACAACAGTAACTACACTTCAAAAAAAGTACTTCATTGGCCGTGAAGCCCCTTGGGATAAGGAGTCGGCCATTTAGGACTGAGATGAGGAGGAATTTTTTCACTCAGAGGGTGGTGAATCTTTGGAATTCTCTAGCCCAGAGGGCGGTGGATGCTCAGTCGTTGAGTGTATTCAAGGCTGAGATCGATAGATTTTTGGACTCTGGGGGCATCAAGGGATGTGGGAATCGGGCGGGAAAGTGGGGTTGAGGTGGAAGATCAGCCATGATCTTATTGATTGGCGGAGCAGGCTCGAGGGGCCGAATGGCCGACTCCTGCTCCTAATTCTTACGTAGGTCCCGAGGTCATGTAAGGCGCCGTTTAAATGCAAGTCCGTTCTTTCTCCGACACCTGGTCCAATTTATTGCGTTCCTCGTGTGGGAGGCTGGGACCTTGCCCAGTCCGGCATTCCCAGAGAAACCTGGGAATTCCGGCACCCACAACCCATGCTCCCCCCGGGCCCACGAACATTCACAGCACGAGAGCCACAGGCTGGGGGTGAGATTCCTTCGACCCCGAACCCACGGAACAGGCGCGTCCGAGAGGCTGGCATGGACTACAGGCTCTCGGGGCTCGAACCCACGACCTTTGAATGGGAGGCGGGAGGTTCCACCCACTGAGTGAGGAGGAAGCCGGGATCCGACAGTCACACCACCCGCTGAGCCTCCGAGATCCCCGGGCGGCGGCGGCGTCCCATTGAGTCCGCGGCTCGGAATAAGGAGGGGGCGACGCGGAGGAGAGGAGATTCGCAAAGCCCATCCCTCAGTGAGCGGGGAACACGCTGCCCGCTGCCAGACTCGGAGTGGCCGTGAGACAGCGAGTAATAACGAAGGACAGGCCCTGCTAATGCAGCTGACAGTCACGCAGTCCTTAATCTGCAGTGACCCCGGGTTCTACACGTAATTTGCTGCAGCTCAGATCCTGCTGCTGTGAAATTAGCTCCGTGTCTCCCTGAGACAGCGGCAGAAACATTATCATTATCCCCTGCCTCCCCGATTAGGCGGAGGTAGCAGCTGTTTGTCTGTAAATCTATCTATTAAAAGCTGTGTGCGATTTTGTGAATTGTTCCACTCCTGCGCTGCTCAATTCGACACATCCTACGAGGAATTCAGCCAGACTGTGCAGTGGGAGCTTTACTCTGTATCTAACCCGTGCTGTACCTGCCCTGGGAGTGTTTGATGGGACAGTGTAGAGGGAGCTTTACTCTGTATCTAACCCCTGCTGTACCTGCCCTGGGAGTGTTTGATGGGACAGTGTAGAGGGAGCTTTAATCTGTATCTAACCCGTGCTGTACCTGCCCTGGGAGTGTTTGATGGGACAGTGTAGAGGGAGTTTTACTCTGTATCTAACCCGTGCTGTACTTGCCCTGGGAGTGTTTGATGGGACAGTGTAGAGGGAGCTTTACTCTGTCTCTAACCCGTGCTGTACCTGCCCTGGGAGTGTTTGATGGGGCAGTTTGGAGGAAGCTTTACTCTGTATCTAACCCGTGATGTACCTGCCCTGTGAGTGTTTGATGGGACAGTGTAGAGGGAGCTTTACTCTGTCTCTAACCCGTGCTGTACCTGCCCTGGGAGTGTTTGATGGGGCAGTGTAGAGGAAGCTTTACTCTGTATCTAACCCGTGCTGTACCTGCCCTGGGAGTGTTTGATGGGACAGTGTAGAGGAAGCTTTACTCTGTATCTAACCCATGCTGTACCTGCCCTGGGAGTGTTTGATGGGTCAGTGTAGAGGGAGCTTTACTCTGTATCTAACCCCATGCCGTACCTGCCCTGGGAGTGTTTGATGGGACAGTGTAGAGTGAGCTTTACTCTGTATCTAACCCGTGCTGTACCTGCCCTGGGAGTGTTTGATGGGACAGTGTAGAGGGAGCTTTACTCTGTATCTAACCCGTGCTGAACCTGCCCTGGGAGTGTTTGATGGGACAGTGTAGAGGGAGCTTTACTCTCTATCTAACCTGTGCTGTACCTGCCCTGGGAGTGTTTGATGGGACAGTGTAGAGGGAGCTTTACTCTGTATCTAACCCTTGCTGTACCTGCCCTGGGAGTGTTTGATGGTGCAGTGTAGAGGGAGCTTTACTCTGTATCTAACCCGTGCTGTACCTGCCCTGGGAGTGTTTGATGGGGCAGTGTAGAGGGAGCTTTACTCTGTATCTAACCCCATGCTGTACCTGCCCTGGGAGTGTTTGATGGGACAGTGTAGAGAGAGCTTTACTCTGTATCTAACCCGTGCTGTACCTGCCCTGGGAGTGTTTGATGGGAAAGTGTAGAGGGAGCTTTACTCTGTATCTAACCCCATGCCGTACCTGCCCTGGGAGTGTTTGATGGGACAGTGTAGAGTGAGCTTTACTCTGTATCTAACCCGTGCTGTACCTGCCCTGGGAGTGTTTGATGGGACAGTGTAGAGGGAGCTTTACTCTGTATCTAACCCGTGCTGTGCCAGCCCTGCGAGTGTTTGATGGGACAGTGTAGAGCAAGCTTTACTCTGTATCTAAAACCCGTGCTGTGCCAGCCCTGGGAGTGTTTGATGGGACTGTGTAGAGCGAGCTTTACTCTGTATCTAACCCGTGCTTTACCTGCCCTGGGAGTGTTTGATGGAGCAGTGTAGAGTGAGCTTTACTCTGTATCTAACCCGTGCTGTACCTGCCCTGGGAGTGTTTGATGGGGCAGTGTAGAGGGAGCTTTACTGTGTATCTAACCCGTGCTGTACCTGCCCTGGGAGTGTTTGATGGGGCAGTGTAGAGGGAGCTTTACTGTGTATCTAACCCGTGCTGTACCTGCCCTGAGAGTGTTTGATGGGGCAGTGTAGAGAAGCTTTATTCTGTCTCTAACCCGTGCTGTACCTGCCCTGGGAGTGTTTGATGGGACAGTGTAGAGGGAGCTTTACTCTGTATCTAACCCGTGCTGTACCTGCCCTGGGAGTGTTTGATGGGGCAGTGTAGAGGAAGCTTTACTCTGTATCTAACCCATGCTGTACCTGCCCTGGGAGTGTTTGATGGGACAGTGTAGAGGGGGCTTTACTTTGTATCTAACCCGTGCTGTACCTGCCCTGGGAGTGTTTGATGGGACAGTGTAGAGGGTGCTTTACTCTGTATCTAACCCGTGCTGTACCTGCCCTGGGAGTGTTTGATGGGGCAGTGAAGAGGGAGCTTTACTCTGTATCTAACCCGTGCTGTACCTGCCCTGGGAGTGTTTGATGGGACAGTGTAGAGGGAGCTTTACTCTGTATCTAACCCGTGCTGTACCTGCCCTGGGAGTGTTTGATGGGACAGTGTAGAGAGAGCTTTACTCTGTATCTAACCCGTGCTGTGCCAGCCCTGGGAGTGTTTGATGGGACAGTGTAGAGGGAGCTTTACTCTGTATCTAATCCGTGCTGTGCCAGCCCTGGGAGTGTTTGATGGGACAGTGTAGAGCGAGCTTTACTCTGTATCTAACCCGTGCTTTACCTGCCCTGGGAGTGTTTGATGGGACAGTGTGGAGGGAGCTTTACTCTGTATCTAACCCGTGCTGTGCCAGCCCTGGGAGTGTTTGATGGGACAGTGTAGAGCGAGCTTTACTCTGTCTCTAACCCGTGCTGTACCTGCCCTGGGAGTGTTTGATGGGGCAGTGTAGAGGAAGCTTTACTCTGTATCTAACCCGTGCTGTACCTGCCCTGGGAGTGTTTGATGGGACAGTGTAGAGGAAGCTTTACTCTGTATCTAACCCATGCTGTACCTGCCCTGGGAGTGTTTGATGGGTCAGTGTAGAGGGAGCTTTACTCTGTATCTAACCCCATGCCGTACCTGCCCTGGGAGTGTTTGATGGGACAGTGTAGAGTGAGCTTTACTCTGTATCTAACCCGTGCTGTACCTGCCCTGGGAGTGTTTGATGGGACAGTGTAGAGGGAGCTTTACTCTGTATCTAACCCGTGCTGAACCTGCCCTGGGAGTGTTTGATGGGACAGTGTAGAGGGAGCTTTACTCTCTATCTAACCTGTGCTGTACCTGCCCTGGGAGTGTTTGATGGGACAGTGTAGAGGGAGCTTTACTCTGTATCTAACCCTTGCTGTACCTGCCCTGGGAGTGTTTGATGGTGCAGTGTAGAGGGAGCTTTACTCTGTATCTAACCCGTGCTGTACCTGCCCTGGGAGTGTTTGATGGGGCAGTGTAGAGGGAGCTTTACTCTGTATCTAACCCCATGCTGTACCTGCCCTGGGAGTGTTTGATGGGACAGTGTAGAGAGAGCTTTACTCCGTATCTAACCCGTGCTGTACCTGCCCTGGGAGTGTTTGATGGGAAAGTGTAGAGGGAGCTTTACTCTGTATCTAACCCCATGCCGTACCTGCCCTGGGAGTGTTTGATGGGACAGTGTAGAGTGAGCTTTACTCTGTATCTAACCCGTGCTGTACCTGCCCTGGGAGTGTTTGATGGGACAGTGTAGAGGGAGCTTTACTCTGTATCTAACCCGTGCTGTGCCAGCCCTGCGAGTGTTTGATGGGACAGTGTAGAGCAAGCTTTACTCTGTATCTAAAACCCGTGCTGTGCCAGCCCTGGGAGTGTTTGATGGGACTGTGTAGAGCGAGCTTTACTCTGTATCTAACCCGTGCTTTACCTGCCCTGGGAGTGTTTGATGGAGCAGTGTAGAGTGAGCTTTACTCTGTATCTAACCCGTGCTGTACCTGCCCTGGGAGTGTTTGATGGGGCAGTGTAGAGGGAGCTTTACTGTGTATCTAACCCGTGCTGTACCTGCCCTGGGAGTGTTTGATGGGGCAGTGTAGAGGGAGCTTTACTGTGTATCTAACCCGTGCTGTACCTGCCCTGAGAGTGTTTGATGGGGCAGTGTAGAGAAGCTTTATTCTGTCTCTAACCCGTGCTGTACCTGCCCTGGGAGTGTTTGATGGGACAGTGTAGAGGGAGCTTTACTCTGTATCTAACCCGTGCTGTACCTGCCCTGGGAGTGTTTGATGGGGCAGTGTAGAGGAAGCTTTACTCTGTATCTAACCCATGCTGTACCTGCCCTGGGAGTGTTTGATGGGACAGTGTAGAGGGGCTTTACTTTGTATCTAACCCGTGCTGTACCTGCCCTGGGAGTGTTTGATGGGACAGTGTAGAGGGTGCTTTACTCTGTATCTAACCCGTGCTGTACCTGCCCTGGGAGTGTTTGATGGGGCAGTGAAGAGGGAGCTTTACTCTGTATCTAACCCGTGCTGTACCTGCCCTGGGAGTGTTTGATGGGACAGTGTAGAGGGAGCTTTACTCTGTATCTAACCCGTGCTGTACCTGCCCTGGGAGTGTTTGATGGGACAGTGTAGAGAGAGCTTTACTCTGTATCTAACCCGTGCTGTGCCTGCCCTGGGAGTGTTTGATGGGACAGTGTAGAGGGAGCTTTACTCTGTATCTAATCCGTGCTGTGCCAGCCCTGGGAGTGTTTGATGGGACAGTGTAGAGCGAGCTTTACTCTGTATCTAACCCGTGCTTTACCTGCCCTGGGAGTGTTTGATGGGACAGTGTGAGGGAGCTTTACTCTGTATCTAACCCGTGCTGTGCCAGCCCTGGGAGTGTTTGATGGGACAGTGTAGAGCGAGCTTTACTCTGTATCTAACCCGTGCTGTACCTGCCCTGGGAGTGTTTGATGGGCAGTGTAGAGGGAGCTTTACTCTGTATCTAACCCGTGCTGTACCTGCCCTAGGAGTGTTTGATGGGACAGTGTAGAGCGAGCTTTACTCTGTATCTAACCCGTGCTGTACCAGCCCTGGGAGTGTTTGATGGGACAGTGTAGAGCGAGCTTTACTCTGTATCTAACCCGTGCTGTACCTGCCCTGGGAGTGTTTGATGGGGCAGTGTAGAGGGAGCTTTACTCTGTATCTAACCTGTGCTGTGCCAGCCCTGGGAGTGTTTGATGGGACAGTGTAGAGCGAGCTTTACTCTGTATCTAACCCGTGCTGTACCTGCCCTGGGAGTGTTTGATGGGACAGTGTAGAGGGAGCTTTACTCTGTATCTAACCCGTGCTGAACCTGCCCTGGGAGTGTTTGATGGGACAGTGTAGAGGGAGCTTTACTCTCTATCTAACCTGTGCTGTACCTGCCCTGGGAGTGTTTGATGGGACAGTGTAGAGGGAGCTTTACTCTGTATCTAACCCTTGCTGTACCTGCCCTGGGAGTGTTTGATGGTGCAGTGTAGAGGGAGCTTTACTCTGTATCTAACCCGTGCTGTACCTGCCCTGGGAGTGTTTGATGGGGCAGTGTAGAGGGAGCTTTACTCTGTATCTAACCCATGCTGTACCTGCCCTGGGAGTGTTTGATGGGACAGTGTAGAGAGAGCTTTACTCTGTATCTAACCCGTGCTGTACCTGCCCTGGGAGTGTTTGATGGGAAAGTGTAGAGGGAGCTTTACTCTGTATCTAACCCATGCCGTACCTGCCCTGGGAGTGTTTGATGGGACAGTGTAGAGTGAGCTTTACTCTGTATCTAACCCGTGCTGTACCTGCCCTGGGAGTGTTTGATGGGACAGTGTAGAGGGAGCTTTACTCTGTATCTAACCCGTGCTGTGCCAGCCCTGCGAGTGTTTGATGGGACAGTGTAGAGCAAGCTTTACTCTGTATCTAAAACCCGTGCTGTGCCAGCCCTGGGAGTGTTTGATGGGACTGTGTAGAGCGAGCTTTACTCTGTATCTAACCCGTGCTTTACCTGCCCTGGGAGTGTTTGATGGAGCAGTGCAGAGTGAGCTTTACTCTGTATCTAACCCGTGCTGTACCTGCCCTGGGAGTGTTTGATGGGGCAGTGTAGAGGGAGCTTTACTGTGTATCTAACCCGTGCTGTACCTGCCCTGGGAGTGTTTGATGGGGCAGTGTAGAGGGAGCTTTACTGTGTATCTAACCCGTGCTGTACCTGCCCTGAGAGTGTTTGATGGGGCAGTGTAGAGAAAGCTTTATTCTGTCTCTAACCCGTGCTGTACCTGCCCTGGGAGTGTTTGATGGGACAGTGTAGAGGGAGCTTTACTCTGTATCTAACCCGTGCTGTACCTGCCCTGGGAGTGTTTGATGGGGCAGTGTAGAGGAAGCTTTACTCTGTATCTAACCCATGCTGTACCTGCCCTGGGAGTGTTTGATGGGACAGTGTAGAGGGGGCTTTACTTTGTATCTAACCCGTGCTGTACCTGCCCTGGGAGTGTTTGATGGGACAGTGTAGAGGGTGCTTTACTCTGTATCTAACCCGTGCTGTACCTGCCCTGGGAGTGTTTGATGGGGCAGTGAAGAGGGAGCTTTACTCTGTATCTAACCCGTGCTGTACCTGCCCTGGGAGTGTTTGATGGGACAGTGTAGAGGGAGCTTTACTCTGTATCTAACCCGTGCTGTACCTGCCCTGGGAGTGTTTGATGGGACAGTGTAGAGAGAGCTTTACTCTGTATCTAACCCGTGCTGTGCCAGCCCTGGGAGTGTTTGATGGGACAGTGTAGAGGGAGCTTTACTCTGTATCTAATCCGTGCTGTGCCAGCCCTGGGAGTGTTTGATGGGACAGTGTAGAGCGAGCTTTACTCTGTATCTAACCCGTGCTTTACCTGCCCTGGGAGTGTTTGATGGGGCAGTGTAGAGGAAGCTTTACTCTGTATCTAACCCGTGCTGTACCTGCCCTGGGAGTGTTTGATGGGACAGTGTAGAGGAAGCTTTACTCTGTATCTAACCCATGCTGTACCTGCCCTGGGAGTGTTTGATGGGTCAGTGTAGAGGGAGCTTTACTCTGTATCTAACCCCATGCCGTACCTGCCCTGGGAGTGTTTGATGGGACAGTGTAGAGTGAGCTTTACTCTGTATCTAACCCGTGCTGTACCTGCCCTGGGAGTGTTTGATGGGACAGTGTAGAGGGAGCTTTACTCTGTATCTAACCCGTGCTGAACCTGCCCTGGGAGTGTTTGATGGGACAGTGTAGAGGGAGCTTTACTCTCTATCTAACCTGTGCTGTACCTGCCCTGGGAGTGTTTGATGGGACAGTGTAGAGGGAGCTTTACTCTGTATCTAACCCTTGCTGTACCTGCCCTGGGAGTGTTTGATGGTGCAGTGTAGAGGGAGCTTTACTCTGTATCTAACCCGTGCTGTACCTGCCCTGGGAGTGTTTGATGGGGCAGTGTAGAGGGAGCTTTACTCTGTATCTAACCCCATGCTGTACCTGCCCTGGGAGTGTTTGATGGGACAGTGTAGAGAGAGCTTTACTCCGTATCTAACCCGTGCTGTACCTGCCCTGGGAGTGTTTGATGGGAAAGTGTAGAGGGAGCTTTACTCTGTATCTAACCCCATGCCGTACCTGCCCTGGGAGTGTTTGATGGGACAGTGTAGAGTGAGCTTTACTCTGTATCTAACCCGTGCTGTACCTGCCCTGGGAGTGTTTGATGGGACAGTGTAGAGGGAGCTTTACTCTGTATCTAACCCGTGCTGTGCCAGCCCTGCGAGTGTTTGATGGGACAGTGTAGAGCAAGCTTTACTCTGTATCTAAAACCCGTGCTGTGCCAGCCCTGGGAGTGTTTGATGGGACTGTGTAGAGCGAGCTTTACTCTGTATCTAACCCGTGCTTTACCTGCCCTGGGAGTGTTTGATGGAGCAGTGTAGAGTGAGCTTTACTCTGTATCTAACCCGTGCTGTACCTGCCCTGGGAGTGTTTGATGGGGCAGTGTAGAGGGAGCTTTACTGTGTATCTAACCCGTGCTGTACCTGCCCTGGGAGTGTTTGATGGGCAGTGTAGAGGGAGCTTTACTGTGTATCTAACCCGTGCTGTACCTGCCCTGAGAGTGTTTGATGGGGCAGTGTAGAGAAAGCTTTATTCTGTCTCTAACCCGTGCTGTACCTGCCCTGGGAGTGTTTGATGGGACAGTGTAGAGGGAGCTTTACTCTGTATCTAACCCGTGCTGTACCTGCCCTGGGAGTGTTTGATGGGGCAGTGTAGAGGAAGCTTTACTCTGTATCTAACCCATGCTGTACCTGCCCTGGGAGTGTTTGATGGGACAGTGTAGAGGGGGCTTTACTTTGTATCTAACCCGTGCTGTACCTGCCCTGGGAGTGTTTGATGGGACAGTGTAGAGGGTGCTTTACTCTGTATCTAACCCGTGCTGTACCTGCCCTGGGAGTGTTTGATGGGGCAGTGAAGAGGGAGCTTTACTCTGTATCTAACCCGTGCTGTACCTGCCCTGGGAGTGTTTGATGGGACAGTGTAGAGGGAGCTTTACTCTGTATCTAACCCGTGCTGTACCTGCCCTGGGAGTGTTTGATGGGACAGTGTAGAGAGAGCTTTACTCTGTATCTAACCCGTGCTGTGCCAGCCCTGGGAGTGTTTGATGGGACAGTGTAGAGGGAGCTTTACTCTGTATCTAATCCGTGCTGTGCCAGCCCTGGGAGTGTTTGATGGGACAGTGTAGAGCGAGCTTTACTCTGTATCTAACCCGTGCTTTACCTGCCCTGGGAGTGTTTGATGGGACAGTGTGGAGGGAGCTTTACTCTGTATCTAACCCGTGCTGTGCCAGCCCTGGGAGTGTTTGATGGGACAGTGTAGAGCGAGCTTTACTCTGTATCTAACCCGTGCTGTACCTGCCCTGGGAGTGTTTGATGGGGCAGTGTAGAGGGAGCTTTACTCTGTATCTAACCCGTGCTGTGCCAGCCCTAGGAGTGTTTGATGGGACAGTGTAGAGCGAGCTTTACTCTGTATCTAACCCGTGCTGTGCCAGCCCTGGGAGTGTTTGATGGGACAGTGTAGAGCGAGCTTTACTCTGTATCTAACCCGTGCTGTACCTGCCCTGGGAGTGTTTGATGGGGCAGTGTAGAGGGAGCTTTACTCTGTATCTAACCTGTGCTGTGCTAGCCCTGGGAGTGTTTGATGGGACAGTGTAGAGCGAGCTTTACTCTGTATCTAACCCGTGCTGTACCTGCCCTGGGAGTGTTTGATGGGACAGTGTAGAGGGAGCTTTACTCTGTATCTAACCCGTGCTGTACCTGCCCTGGGAGTGTTTGATGGGGCAGTGTAGAGGGAGCTTCACTCTGTATCTAACCCATGCTGTACCTGCCCTTGGTGTGTTTGATGGGACAGTGTAGAGGGAACTTTACTCTGTATCTAACCCGTGCTATACCTGCCCTGGGAGTGTTTGATGGGACAGTGTAGAGGGAGCTTTACTCTTTATCTAACCCGTGCTGTACCTGCCCTGGGAGTGTTTGATGGGACAGTGTGGAGGGAGATTTACTCTGTATCTGAGGCAGTGAGAGATTTAATCCCCTTCCCAGGATGTCTTTGAACGAGGCAGGTTGAGTGAGCGCTGTGTCGTGACGCTGTAGACTGACACTCTCTCAATGTGTGAGCATCGACCGCTGCTCTGGAGGAGCTGAGAGTGGCCCGAGGAGTCGCTGCACTATCGAGCCTGCCCTGCTCGGGGCATTGCGGACCCGGGGAAACCCTTGCCCCGTGAAACCCGGTGCGTTCGGGAAGGAGCGCCCGGAACCGCTGCCCACTCGCTGGAAAGCCTGTGCTTTGAGCGAGACCCTCTGTAGCCAGCTGTGTCCCCCCTTTCCCCCGCCCCACTCCCCTGTCAGATGCAACATTTCAATCACAGCCTGACAGCCGGTAATTGAAAGCTTACACCTTTGCTGTGAGATTGAAAATCAATTGAGCGCCGGGTAACCGAGCCGCAATGGGAGGTAATCATTGCTGCCCTGGCTGTATCGGTTACCACGGGAACATGCCGGCAATTGCTTGAACATGACAAGTTCGCAATTTTTTTTTTAAAAAAGTGCCATTCTGTACAAGCTCCTACTGACAGTTTTATTACAGATTCTGCCCGTCTCTTTGTCCTGTTCTCCCTTTACATAGGTACACACACACACACACACACACAGGGCATACATCGGTACACACACACACACACGGCATACATCGGTACACACACACACACACAGGGCATACATCGGTACACACACACACACACAGGGCATACATCGGTACACACACACACACATGGCATACATCGGTACACACACACACAGGGCATACATCGGTACACACACACACACACACAGGGCATACATCGGTACACACACACACACACACAGTCACACACACACACAGGGCATACATAGGTACACACACACACACACACACTCTCACACACACACATGGCATACATAGGTACACACACACACACACACACAGGGCCATACATTGGTATACACACACACACAGACACACACACACACAGGGCCGTACATAGTTACACACACATACACACATGGCATACATAGGTACACACACACACAGGGCCATACATTGGTACACACACACACACAGACACACACATACACAGGGCCATATTTAGGTACACACACACACACACAGACACACACATACACAGGGCCATATTTAGGTACACACACACACACACAGACACACACATACACAGGGCCATACATAGGTACACACACACACACTCACAGGGCCATACATAGGTACACACACACAGACACAAACACACACAGACACACAGGGCCATAAATAGGTACACACTCACACACACACACACACACAGGGCCATACATAGGTACACAAACACACACACACAGGGCATACATAGGTATACACACACACACACACACAGGGCATATATAGGCACACACACACAGGGCCATAAATAGGTACACACACACACACTCACAGGGCCATACATAGGTACACACACACAGACACAAACACACACAGACACACAGGGCCATAAATAGGTACACACTCACACACACACACAGGGCCATACATAGGTACACAAACACACACACAGGGCATACATAGGTATACACACACACACACACACAGGGCATATATAGGCACACACACACAGGGCCATACATAGGTACACACACACACACAGACACACAGGGCCATAAATAGGTACACACTCACACACACACACGGGGCCATACATAGGTACACACACACACAGATACACACACACACAGGGCCATACATAGGTACACACACACACACACACACACACACACACACCCACGCAAGGCCATACATAGGTACACAGACACACAGACATACACACACGCAGGACCATACATCGGTACACACACACACAGACGCACACACACACACAGGGCCATACTTATGGACACACACACACACACAGACACACACAGACACAGGGCCATACAAAGGTACACACACATACAGGGCCATACATAGGTACACACACACACACACACACACACAGGGCATACATAGGTACACACACAGAAACACAGGGCCATACATAAGTACACAGAGACACACACACACACTCACAGGGCATGCATAGCTACACACACACACTCACACACACAGGGCATACATAGGTACACACACACACAGGGCCATACATAGGTGCGCGCAAACACACACACAGGGCATACACAGGTACACACACACACGTACACACACACACACACACACACACACACACACACAGTGCCATGAATAGGTACACACACACATAGTGCCATACATAGATACACATAAACAAAGGACATACATTGGTACACACACACACACACACAAGGCAATACATAGGTACACACGCAGACACACACACACAGGGCATACATAGGTATGCCCACGCACACACAGACACAGACACATACACACACACACATAGGGCCATACATAGCTACACACACACAACCACACACACACACACACAGGGCATACATAGGTACACACAGACACACACACACACAAACACAGGGCTATACATAGGTACACACACACACACATGGGTCCATACATAGGTACACACACACACACACAGGGCCATACATAGGTACACACACACACACATACACAGGGCCATAAATAGGTACACACACACACACAAACAGGGCCATACATAGGTACACACACACACACACACACACATATGCAAGGCCATACATAGGTACACACACACACAGACATACACACACACGCAGGGCCATACATAGGTACACACACACACAGACGCGCACACACACACACAGGGCCATACTTATGTACACACACACAGACACACACACACACAGGGCCATACATATGTAAGACACACACACACAGGGTATACATAGTTACACACACACACACAGGGCCATACATATGTAAGACACACACATACACACAGGGCATACATAGGTACACACACACACACACACACAGGGCCATACATAGGTACACACACACACACACAGGGCCGTACATAGTTACACACACATACACACATGGCATACATAGGTACACACACACACAGGGCCATACATTGGTACACACACACACACAGACACACACATACACAGGGCCATATTTAGGTACACACACACACACAGACACACACATACACAGGGCCATATTTAGGTACACACACACACACACAGACACACACATACACAGGGCCATACATAGGTACACACACACACACTCACAGGGCCATACATAGGTACACACACACAGACACAAACACACACAGACACACAGGGCCATAAATAGGTACACACTCACACACACACACACACAGGGCCATACATAGGTACACAAACACACACACACAGGGCATACATAGGTATACACACACACACACACACAGGGCATATATAGGCACACACACACAGGGCCATACATAGGTACACACACACACACAGACACACAGGGCCATAAATAGGTACACACTCACACACACACACGGGGCCATACATAGGTACACACACACACACTCACAGGGCCATACATAGGTACACACACACAGACACAAACACACACAGACACACAGGGCCATAAATAGGTACACACTCACACACACACACAGGGCCATACATAGGTACACAAACACACACACAGGGCATACATAGGTATACACACACACACACACACAGGGCATATATAGGCACACACACACAGGGCCATACATAGGTACACACACACACACAGACACACAGGGCCATAAATAGGTACACACTCACACACACACACGGGGCCATACATAGGTACACACACACACAGATACACACACACACAGGGCCATACATAGGTACACACACACACACACACACACACACACACACACGCAAGGCCATACATAGGTACACAGACACACAGACATACACACACGCAGGACCATACATCGGTACACACACACACAGACGCACACACACACACAGGGCCATACTTATGGACACACACACACACAGACACACACAGACACAGGGCCATACAAAGGTACACACACATACAGGGCCATACATAGGTACACACACACACACACACACACACAGGGCATACATAGGTACACACACAGAAACACAGGGCCATACATAAGTACACAGAGACACACACACACACTCACAGGGCATGCATAGCTACACACACACACTCACACACACAGGGCATACATAGGTACACACACACACAGGGCCATACATAGGTGCGCGCAAACACACACACAGGGCATACACAGGTACACACACACACGTACACACACACACACACACACACACACACACACACACACACACACACAGTGCCATGAATAGGTACACACACACATAGTGCCATACATAGATACACATAAACAAAGGACATACATTGGTACACACACACACACACACAAGGCAATACATAGGTACACACGCAGACACACACACACAGGGCATACATAGGTATGCCCACGCACACACAGACACAGACACATACACACACACACATAGGGCCATACATAGCTACACACACACAACCACACACACACACACACAGGGCATACATAGGTACACACAGACACACACACACACAAACACAGGGCTATACATAGGTACACACACATACACACACACACACATGGGTCCATACATAGGTACACACACACACACACAGGGCCATACATAGGTACACACACACACACAAACAGGGCCATACATAGGTACACACACACACACACACACACATATGCAAGGCCATACATAGGTACACACACACACAGACATACACACACACACAGGGCCATACATAGGTACACACACACACAGACGCGCACACACACACACAGGGCCATACTTATGTACACACACACAGACACACACACACACAGGGCCATACATATGTAAGACACACACACACAGGGCCATACATAGGTACACACACACACACACACACACACACACACACACAAACACAGGGCCATACATAGGTACACACACACATAAACACAAACACAGGGCCATACATAGGTACACACACACATAAACACACACACAGGGCATACATAGACACACACACACACACACACACACACACAGGGCCATACATAGGTACACACACAAACACACACACACAGGGCCATACATAGGTACACACACACACACACACACACACAGGGCCATACATAGGTACACACACACACACACACACAAACACAGGGCCATACATAGCTACATACACAGGGCCATACATAGGTACACATACACACACACACACAGGGCCATACATAGGTACACACACACACACAGACACACAGGGCCATAAATAGGTACACACTCACACACACACACGGGGCCATACATAGGTACACACACACACACTCACAGGGCCATACATAGGTACACACACACAGACACAAACACACACAGACACACAGGGCCATAAATAGGTACACACTCACACACACACACAGGGCCATACATAGGTACACAAACACACACACAGGGCATACATAGGTATACACACACACACACACACAGGGCATATATAGGCACACACACACAGGGCCATACATAGGTACACACACACACACAGACACACAGGGCCATAAATAGGTACACACTCACACACACACACGGGGCCATACATAGGTACACACACACACAGATACACACACACACAGGGCCATACATAGGTACACACACACACACACACACACACACACACACGCAAGGCCATACATAGGTACACAGACACACAGACATACACACACGCAGGACCATACATCGGTACACACACACACAGACGCACACACACACACAGGGCCATACTTATGGACACACACACACACAGACACACACAGACACAGGGCCATACAAAGGTACACACACATACAGGGCCATACATAGGTACACACACACACACACACACACACAGGGCATACATAGGTACACACACAGAAACACAGGGCCATACATAAGTACACAGAGACACACACACACACTCACAGGGCATGCATAGCTACACACACACACTCACACACACAGGGCATACATAGGTACACACACACACAGGGCCATACATAGGTGCGCGCAAACACACACACAGGGCATACACAGGTACACACACACACGTACACACACACACACACACACACACACACACACACAGTGCCATGAATAGGTACACACACACATAGTGCCATACATAGATACACATAAACAAAGGACATACATTGGTACACACACACACACACACAAGGCAATACATAGGTACACACGCAGACACACACACACAGGGCATACATAGGTATGCCCACGCACACACAGACACAGACACATACACACACACACATAGGGCCATACATAGCTACACACACACAACCACACACACACACACACAGGGCATACATAGGTACACACAGACACACACACACACAAACACAGGGCTATACATAGGTACACACACACACACATGGGTCCATACATAGGTACACACACACACACACAGGGCCATACATAGGTACACACACACACACATACACAGGGCCATAAATAGGTACACACACACACACAAACAGGGCCATACATAGGTACACACACACACACACACACACATATGCAAGGCCATACATAGGTACACACACACACAGACATACACACACACGCAGGGCCATACATAGGTACACACACACACAGACGCGCACACACACACACAGGGCCATACTTATGTACACACACACAGACACACACACACACAGGGCCATACATATGTAAGACACACACACACAGGGTATACATAGTTACACACACACACACAGGGCCATACATATGTAAGACACACACATACACACAGGGCATACATAGGTACACACACACACACACACACAGGGCCATACATAGGTACACACACACACACACAGGGCCGTACATAGTTACACACACATACACACATGGCATACATAGGTACACACACACACAGGGCCATACATTGGTACACACACACACACAGACACACACATACACAGGGCCATATTTAGGTACACACACACACACAGACACACACATACACAGGGCCATATTTAGGTACACACACACACACACAGACACACACATACACAGGGCCATACATAGGTACACACACACACACTCACAGGGCCATACATAGGTACACACACACAGACACAAACACACACAGACACACAGGGCCATAAATAGGTACACACTCACACACACACACACACAGGGCCATACATAGGTACACAAACACACACACACAGGGCATACATAGGTATACACACACACACACACACAGGGCATATATAGGCACACACACACAGGGCCATACATAGGTACACACACACACACAGACACACAGGGCCATAAATAGGTACACACTCACACACACACACGGGGCCATACATAGGTACACACACACACACTCACAGGGCCATACATAGGTACACACACACAGACACAAACACACACAGACACACAGGGCCATAAATAGGTACACACTCACACACACACACAGGGCCATACATAGGTACACAAACACACACACAGGGCATACATAGGTATACACACACACACACACACAGGGCATATATAGGCACACACACACAGGGCCATACATAGGTACACACACACACACAGACACACAGGGCCATAAATAGGTACACACTCACACACACACACGGGGCCATACATAGGTACACACACACACAGATACACACACACACAGGGCCATACATAGGTACACACACACACACACACACACACACACACACACGCAAGGCCATACATAGGTACACAGACACACAGACATACACACACGCAGGACCATACATCGGTACACACACACACAGACGCACACACACACACAGGGCCATACTTATGGACACACACACACACAGACACACACAGACACAGGGCCATACAAAGGTACACACACATACAGGGCCATACATAGGTACACACACACACACACACACACACAGGGCATACATAGGTACACACACAGAAACACAGGGCCATACATAAGTACACAGAGACACACACACACACTCACAGGGCATGCATAGCTACACACACACACTCACACACACAGGGCATACATAGGTACACACACACACAGGGCCATACATAGGTGCGCGCAAACACACACACAGGGCATACACAGGTACACACACACACGTACACACACACACACACACACACACACACACACACACACACACAGTGCCATGAATAGGTACACACACACATAGTGCCATACATAGATACACATAAACAAAGGACATACATTGGTACACACACACACACACACAAGGCAATACATAGGTACACACGCAGACACACACACACAGGGCATACATAGGTATGCCCACGCACACACAGACACAGACACATACACACACACACATAGGGCCATACATAGCTACACACACACAACCACACACACACACACACAGGGCATACATAGGTACACACAGACACACACACACACAAACACAGGGCTATACATAGGTACACACACATACACACACACACACATGGGTCCATACATAGGTACACACACACACACACAGGGCCATACATAGGTACACACACACACACAAACAGGGCCATACATAGGTACACACACACACACACACACACATATGCAAGGCCATACATAGGTACACACACACACAGACATACACACACACACAGGGCCATACATAGGTACACACACACACAGACGCGCACACACACACACAGGGCCATACTTATGTACACACACACAGACACACACACACACAGGGCCATACATATGTAAGACACACACACACAGGGCCATACATAGGTACACACACACACACACACACACACACACAAACACAGGGCCATACATAGGTACACACACACATAAACACAAACACAGGGCCATACATAGGTACACACACACATAAACACACACACAGGGCATACATAGACACACACACACACACACACACACACACACAGGGCCATACATAGGTACACACACAAACACACACACACAGGGCCATACATAGGTACACACACACACACACACACACACAGGGCCATACATAGGTACACACACACACACACACACAAACACAGGGCCATACATAGCTACATACACAGGGCCATACATAGGTACACATACACACACACACACACAGGGCCATACATAGGTACACACACACACACAGACACACAGGGCCATAAATAGGTACACACTCACACACACACACGGGGCCATACATAGGTACACACACACACACTCACAGGGCCATACATAGGTACACACACACAGACACAAACACACACAGACACACAGGGCCATAAATAGGTACACACTCACACACACACACAGGGCCATACATAGGTACACAAACACACACACAGGGCATACATAGGTATACACACACACACACACACAGGGCATATATAGGCACACACACACAGGGCCATACATAGGTACACACACACACACAGACACACAGGGCCATAAATAGGTACACACTCACACACACACACGGGGCCATACATAGGTACACACACACACAGATACACACACACACAGGGCCATACATAGGTACACACACACACACACACACACACACACACACGCAAGGCCATACATAGGTACACAGACACACAGACATACACACACGCAGGACCATACATCGGTACACACACACACAGACGCACACACACACACAGGGCCATACTTATGGACACACACACACACAGACACACACAGACACAGGGCCATACAAAGGTACACACACATACAGGGCCATACATAGGTACACACACACACACACACACACACAGGGCATACATAGGTACACACACAGAAACACAGGGCCATACATAAGTACACAGAGACACACACACACACTCACAGGGCATGCATAGCTACACACACACACTCACACACACAGGGCATACATAGGTACACACACACACAGGGCCATACATAGGTGCGCGCAAACACACACACAGGGCATACACAGGTACACACACACACGTACACACACACACACACACACACACACACAGTGCCATGAATAGGTACACACACACATAGTGCCATACATAGATACACATAAACAAAGGACATACATTGGTACACACACACACACACACAAGGCAATACATAGGTACACACGCAGACACACACACACAGGGCATACATAGGTATGCCCACGCACACACAGACACAGACACATACACACACACACATAGGGCCATACATAGCTACACACACACAACCACACACACACACACACAGGGCATACATAGGTACACACAGACACACACACACACAAACACAGGGCTATACATAGGTACACACACATACACACACACACACATGGGTCCATACATAGGTACACACACACACACACACAGGGCCATACATAGGTACACACACACACACATACACAGGGCCATAAATAGGTACACACACACACACAAACAGGGCCATACATAGGTACACACACACACACACACACACATATGCAAGGCCATACATAGGTACACACACACACAGACATACACACACACGCAGGGCCATACATAGGTACACACACACACAGACGCGCACACACACACACACAGGGCCATACTTATGTACACACACACAGACACACACACACACAGGGCCATACATATGTAAGACACACACACACAGGGTATACATAGTTACACACACACACACAGGGCCATACATATGTAAGACACACACATACACACAGGGCATACATAGGTACACACACACACACACACACATACACACAGGGGATACATAGGTACACACAAAGACACACAGGGCATACATAGGTACACACACACACACACACACAGGGCATACATAGGTACACACAGACATACATACACACACACAGGGCCATACATAGGTACACACACACACACACACACACAGCCCCATACATAGGTACACACACACACACAGGGGATACATAGGTACACACACACACACACACACACTCACAGGGCCATACATAGGTACACACACACACAGGGCCATACATAGGTACACACACTCACAGACACACAGGGCCATACATAGCTACACACACAGGGCCATACATAGGTACACACACATAAACACACACACAGGGCATACATAGACACACACACACACAGGGCCATACATAGGTACACACACATAAACACACACACAGGGCATACATAGACACACACACACACACACACAGGGCCATACATAGGTACACACACACACACACACACACACACACACACACAGGGCCATACATAGGTACACACACACACACACACACACACACACACAGGGCCATACATAGGTACACACACACACACACACACACAAACACAGGACCATACATAGGTACACACACACATAAACACACACACAGGGCATACATAGACACACACACACACACACACACACACACACAGGGCCATACATAGCTACACACACACTCACACACACACACAGGGCCATACATAGGTACACACAGACACACACACACACAAACACAGGGTCATACATAGCTACACACACATACACACACACACATGGGTCCATACATAGGTACACACACACACACACACACAGGGCCATACATAGGTACACACATACACACACACACACACAAACAGGGCCATACATAGGTACACACACACACAGACATACACACACACGCAGGGCCATACATAGGTACACACACACACAGACGCGCGCACACACACACAGGGCCATACTTATGTACACACACACACACACACACACATACAGGGCCATACATAGGTACACACACACACACACACACACACACACACACAGGGCCATACATAGGTACACACACACACACACACACACACACACACACAGGGCCATACATAGGTACACACACACACACACACACACACACACACACAAACACAGGGCCATACATAGGTACACACACACATAAACACAAACACAGGGCCATACATAGGTACACACACACATAAACACACACACAGGGCATACATAGACACACACACACACACACACACACACACACACAGGGCCATACATAGGTACACACACAAACACACACACACAGGGCCATACATAGGTACACACACACACACACACACACAGGGCCATACATAGGTACACACACACACACACACACAAACACAGGGCCATACATAGCTACATACACAGGGCCATACATAGGTACACATACACACACACACACAGGGCCATACATAGGTACACACACACACACAGACACACAGGGCCATAAATAGGTACACACTCACACACACACACGGGGCCATACATAGGTACACACACACACACTCACAGGGCCATACATAGGTACACACACACAGACACAAACACACACAGACACACAGGGCCATAAATAGGTACACACTCACACACACACACAGGGCCATACATAGGTACACAAACACACACACAGGGCATACATAGGTATACACACACACACACACACAGGGCATATATAGGCACACACACACAGGGCCATACATAGGTACACACACACACACAGACACACAGGGCCATAAATAGGTACACACTCACACACACACACGGGGCCATACATAGGTACACACACACACAGATACACACACACACAGGGCCATACATAGGTACACACACACACACACACACACACACACACACGCAAGGCCATACATAGGTACACAGACACACAGACATACACACACGCAGGACCATACATCGGTACACACACACACAGACGCACACACACACACAGGGCCATACTTATGGACACACACACACACAGACACACACAGACACAGGGCCATACAAAGGTACACACACATACAGGGCCATACATAGGTACACACACACACACACACACACACAGGGCATACATAGGTACACACACAGAAACACAGGGCCATACATAAGTACACAGAGACACACACACACACTCACAGGGCATGCATAGCTACACACACACACTCACACACACAGGGCATACATAGGTACACACACACACAGGGCCATACATAGGTGCGCGCAAACACACACACAGGGCATACACAGGTACACACACACACGTACACACACACACACACACACACACACACACACACACACACACAGTGCCATGAATAGGTACACACACACATAGTGCCATACATAGATACACATAAACAAAGGACATACATTGGTACACACACACACACACACAAGGCAATACATAGCTACACACACACACTCACACACACAGGGCATACATAGGTACACACACACACAGGGCCATACATAGGTGCGCGCAAACACACACACAGGGCATACACAGGTACACACACACACGTACACACACACACACACACACACACACACAGTGCCATGAATAGGTACACACACACATAGTGCCATACATAGATACACATAAACAAAGGACATACATTGGTACACACACACACACACACAAGGCAATACATAGGTACACACGCAGACACACACACACAGGGCATACATAGGTATGCCCACGCACACACAGACACAGACACATACACACACACACATAGGGCCATACATAGCTACACACACACAACCACACACACACACACACAGGGCATACATAGGTACACACAGACACACACAAACAGGGCCATACATAGGTACACACACACACACACACACACATATGCAAGGCCATACATAGGTACACACACACACAGACATACACACACACGCAGGGCCATACATAGGTACACACACACACAGACGCGCACACACACACACAGGGCCATACTTATGTACACACACACAGACACACACACACACAGGGCCATACATATGTAAGACACACACACACAGGGTATACATAGTTACACACACACACACAGGGCCATACATATGTAAGACACACACATACACACAGGGCATACATAGGTACACACACACACACAGGGCCATACATATGTAAGACACACACATACACACAGGGCATACATAGGTACACACACACACACACACACATACACACAGGGGATACATAGGTACACACAAAGACACACAGGGCATACATAGGTACACACACACACACACACACACACACAGGGCATACATAGGTACACACAGACATACATACACACACACAGGGCCATACATAGGTACACACACACACACACACACACACAGCCCCATACATAGGTACACACACACACACAGGGGATACATAGGTACACACACACACACACACACACACTCACAGGGCCATACATAGGTACACACACACACAGGGCCATACATAGGTACACACACTCACAGACACACAGGGCCATACATAGCTACACACACAGGGCCATACATAGGTACACACACATAAACACACACACAGGGCATACATAGACACACACACACACAGGGCCATACATAGGTACACACACATAAACACACACACAGGGCATACATAGACACACACACACACACACACAGGGCCATACATAGGTACACACACACACACACACACACACACACACACACAGGGCCATACATAGGTACACACACACACACACACACACACACACAGGGCCATACATAGGTACACACACACACACACACACAAACACAGGGCCATACATAGGTACACACACACATAAACACAAACACAGGGCCATACATAGGTACACACACACATAAACACACACACAGGGCATACATAGACACACACACACACACACACACACACACACACACACACAGGGCCATACATAGCTACACACACACTCACACACACACACAGGGCCATACATAGGTACACACAGACACACACACACACAAACACAGGGTCATACATAGCTACACACACATACACACACACACATGGGTCCATACATAGGTACACACACACACACACACACAGGGCCATACATAGGTACACACATACACACACACACACACAAACAGGGCCATACATAGGTACACACACACACAGACATACACACACACGCAGGGCCATACATAGGTACACACACACACAGACGCGCGCACACACACACAGGGCCATACTTATGTACACACACACACACACACACACATACAGGGCCATACATAGGTACACACACACACACACACACACACACACAGGGCCATACATAGGTACACACACACACACACACACACACACAGGGCCATACATAGGTACACACACACACACACACACACACACACACACAAACACAGGGCCATACATAGGTACACACACACATAAACACAAACACAGGGCCATACATAGGTACACACACACATAAACACACACACAGGGCATACATAGACACACACACACACACACACACAGGGCCATACATAGGTACACACACAAACACACACACACAGGGCCATACATAGGTACACACACACACACACACACACACAGGGCCATACATAGGTACACACACACACACACACACAAACACAGGGCCATACATAGCTACATACACAGGGCCATACATAGGTACACATACACACACACACACAGGGCCATACATAGGTACACACACACACACAGACACACAGGGCCATAAATAGGTACACACTCACACACACACACGGGGCCATACATAGGTACACACACACACACTCACAGGGCCATACATAGGTACACACACACAGACACAAACACACACAGACACACAGGGCCATAAATAGGTACACACTCACACACACACACAGGGCCATACATAGGTACACAAACACACACACAGGGCATACATAGGTATACACACACACACACACACAGGGCATATATAGGCACACACACACAGGGCCATACATAGGTACACACACACACACAGACACACAGGGCCATAAATAGGTACACACTCACACACACACACGGGGCCATACATAGGTACACACACACACAGATACACACACACACAGGGCCATACATAGGTACACACACACACAGATACACACACACACAGGGCCATACATAGGTACACACACACACACACACACACACACACACACACACACGCAAGGCCATACATAGGTACACAGACACACAGACATACACACACGCAGGACCATACATCGGTACACACACACACAGACGCACACACACACACAGGGCCATACTTATGGACACACACACACACAGACACACACAGACACAGGGCCATACAAAGGTACACACACATACAGGGCCATACATAGGTACACACACACACACACACACACACAGGGCATACATAGGTACACACACAGAAACACAGGGCCATACATAAGTACACAGAGACACACACACACACTCACAGGGCATGCATAGCTACACACACACACTCACACACACAGGGCATACATAGGTACACACACACACAGGGCCATACATAGGTGCGCGCAAACACACACACAGGGCATACACAGGTACACACACACACGTACACACACACACACACACACACACACACACACACACACACAGTGCCATGAATAGGTACACACACACATAGTGCCATACATAGATACACATAAACAAAGGACATACATTGGTACACACACACACACACACAAGGCAATACATAGGTACACACGCAGACACACACACACAGGGCATACATAGGTATGCCCACGCACACACAGACACAGACACATACACACACACACATAGGGCCATACATAGCTACACACACACAACCACACACACACACACACAGGGCATACATAGGTACACACAGACACACACACACACAAACACAGGGCTATACATAGGTACACACACATACACACACACACACATGGGTCCATACATAGGTACACACACACACACACACAGGGCCATACATAGGTACACACACACACACAAACAGGGCCATACATAGGTACACACACACACACACACACACATATGCAAGGCCATACATAGGTACACACACACACAGACATACACACACACGCAGGGCCATACATAGGTACACACACACACAGACGCGCACACACACACACAGGGCCATACTTATGTACACACACAACAGACACACACACACACAGGGCCATACATATGTAAGACACACACACACAGGGTATACATAGTTACACACACACACACAGGGCCATACATATGTAAGACACACACATACACACAGGGCATACATAGGTACACACACACACACACACACATACACACAGGGGATACATAGGTACACACACAGACACACAGGGCATACATAGGTACACACACACACACACACACACACACAGGGCATACATAGGTACACACAGACATACATACACACACACAGGGCCATACATAGGTACACACACACACACACACACACAGCCCATACATAGGTACACACACACACACAGGGGATACATAGGTACACACACACACACACACACACACTCACAGGGCCTACATAGGTACACACACACACAGGGCCATACATAGGTACACACACTCACAGACACACAGGGCCATACATAGCTACACACACAGGCCATACATAGGTACACACCACATAAACACACACACAGGGCCATACATAGACACACACACACACAGGGCCATACATAGGTACACACACATAACACACACACACAGGGCATACATAGACACACACACACACACACACAGGGCCATACATAGGTACACACACACACACACACACACACACAGGGCCATACATAGGTACACACACACACACACACACACACACACACAGGGCCATACATAGGTACACACACACACACACACACAAACACAGGGCCATACATAGGTACACACACACATAACACAAAACACAGGGCCATACATAGGTACACACACACATAAACACACACACAGGGCATACATAGACACACACCCACACACACACACACACACACACACAGGGCCATACATAGCTACACACACACTCACACACACACACAGGGCCATACATAGGTACACACAGACACACACACACACAAACACAGGGTCATACATAGCTACACACACATACACACACACACATGGGTCCATACATAGGTACACACCACACCACACACACAGGGCATACATAGGTACACACATACACACACACACACACAAACAGGGCCATACATAGTTACACACACACACAGACATACACACACACGCAGGGCCATACATAGGTACAACACACACACAGACGCGCGCACACACACACAGGGCCATACTTATGTACACCACACACACACACACATACAGGGCCATACATAGGTACAACACAAACACAACACACACACACACAGGGCCATACATAGGTACACACACACACACACACACACACACACACACACACACACAGGGCCATACATAGGTACACACACACACACACACACACACACAAACACAGGCCATACATAGGTACACACACACATAAACACAAACACAGGGCCATACATAGGTACACACAGACATAAACACACACACAGGGCATACATAGACACACACACACACACACACACACACACAGGGCCATACATAGGTACACACACAAACACACACACACAGGCCATACATAGGTACACACACACACACACACACACACAGGGCCATACATAGGTACACACACACACACACACAAACACAGGGCCATACATAGCTACATACACAGGGCCATACATAGGTACACATACACACACACACACAGGGCCATACATAGGTACACACACACACACACACACACACACAGGGCCATGCATAGGTACACACACACACACACACACACACACACACACACACACACACAGGGCCATACATAGGTACACACACACACACACAGGGCATACATAGGTACACACACACACACACACACAGGGCATACATAGGTACACA
>JASTWF010001865.1:20000-54650 GCA_030390025.1 Squalus acanthias | reverse complement strand
AAGGTCTAATCTGTAATAACCGGGACATTGAAGCACTAATGTGCTGTGCCATGGACTGAATAGGATCAACATTTCCCACTTTCAGACACTTTCCCACTGCTGATTATGGAGTGGGTTGGCCCCATTAGCTGGGCTTACAGTGAATCTCACCATTTGTTTCTAACGTCCAATGTGTTTAAATTCAGTTTATTGTTATGTTTCCTCTCCAGAGGCTGATGGTACAGAGCTGACCAACGTACAGACACTGGCCAACGCTGAATCAGAGGGGAAATTTATAGAGATTATTTTCTCCTCTTTTACCTCACCCATAACTCTTGGGAGACACAAGTGGTAACTTCTGGCTCCCTTAGTCACCATTCCTGTTAATGCTGGGCCAGATTGGGGACACAAGGCCCTGTCCCTCTGAAGTACTTAGATGACATCTCCATAGCCATGGAAAGCTTCATCTGACTGATGTAGAATCCAGTCTCTGGCACTTCATGAGTGGGAGGAGGATCCGCTCTAATGGCACCAACACTGTCCTTGGGTCTTTTTCTCCAATCAGCAGCAGAACATCCCTTTACCATCTCCTGCATCAAAAACTTGAGTTGACATTACTGGTCTTCCTTTGATTCCTTTCCTTTGTTGACAGACTTTCCTGCAGTCTATTTTTTGTAATTGTGAACCCAGGTGTAGGGCCCAGACCCAGTAGCAGCAGAGCATGATTGAGGCCAAAGGCAAATTTGTTGGAACAAATCTCTGGGACTTAGGAATAGAATGACTGTGGAGGCTAAAAAAGTAAATAGAAAAAGAGGACACGAGAACAGGAAAAGGTTAAAGCAAAATTAAGTTACAATTAAGAAAAACAAGAAACACAATATATAAAACACAAGTTTTTAATTTTAATTTATTCATTGTCGGGATGTGGGCATCACTCGCAAGGCCAGCATTTATTGCCCATCCCTAGTTGCCCTTGAGAAGGTGGTGGTGAGCCGCCTTCTTGAACCGCTGCAGTCCATGTTGTGAAGGGACTCCCATAGTGCTGTTAGGTAGGGAGTTCCAGAATTCTGTGAGACTTGGAGGGGAACTTGGTGGTAGTGGTGTTCCCATGGGCCTGCTGCCTTTGTCTTTTGAGGTGGTAGAGGGTCGCAGATTTGGGAGGTGCTGTCGTGGAAGCCTTGGCGAGTTGCTGCAGTGCATCTTGTAGATTGAACACACTGCAACCATGGTGTGCCATGGTGGAGGCAGTAAATGTTTAAGGTGGTGGATGGGATGCCAATCAAGCAGGCTGCTTTGTCCTGGATGGTGTTGAGGTTTTTGAGTGTTGTTGGAGCTGCACTCATCCAGGGACATGGAGAATATTCCATCACACTCCTGACTTGTGCTTTGTAGATAGTGGGAAGGTTTGGGGAGTCAGGAGGTGAGTCACTCGCCGCTAAGTACCCAGCGTCCGTCTAGTTCTTGCAGCCACAGCATTTATGTGGCCAGTCTAGTTAAGTTTCTGGTCAATGGTGAACCCCAGGATTTTGATGGTGGGGGATTCAATGATGGTTATGCCATTGAACGTCATGGGGAGGTGGTTAGACTCTCTCTTGTTGGAGATGGTCATTGTCTGGCACTTGTGTGGCACAAATGTTACTTGCCACTTATCATCCCCAACCTGAATGTTGTCCAGGTCTTGCTGCACGTGGACACAGACTGCCTCATTATCTGACAAATTGTGAATGTAACTTAACACTGTGCAATCAGCAGCGAACATCCCCACTTCTGAAGGTCATTAATAAAGCAGTTGAAGATGTTGGGCCTAGGACACTGTCCTGAGTAAATGCTGCAGAAATGACCTGGGGCTGAGATGATTGGCCTCCAATAACCACAACCATCTTCCTTGTGCTAGATATGACACCATCCAGTGGAGAGTTTTCCCCCGATCCCCATTGACTTCAGTTTTGCTAGGGCTCCTTGGTGCCACACTTGGTCAAATGCTGCCTTGATGTCGAGGACAGTCACTCTCACCTCACCTCTGGAATTCAGCTCTTTTGTCCATGTTTGGACCAAGGCTGTAATGAGGTCAGGAGCCAAGTGTTGGCCTTCATTGCAAGAGAATTTGAGTACAGGAGCAAGGATGTCTTACTACAGTTGTACAGGGCCTTGGTGAGACGACACCTGGAGTACAGTGTGCAGTTTTGGTCTCCTTACCTAAGAAAGGATATACTTGCCATAGAGGGAGTGCAGCGAAGGTTCACCAGACTGATTCCTGGGATGACAGGATTGTGATATGAGGAGAGATTGGGTCGACTAGGCCTGTATTCACTAGAGTTTAGAAGAATGAGAGGGGATCTCATTGAAACGTATAAAATTCTGACAGGGCTAGACAGACTGAATTCAGGGAGGATGTTTCCCCTGGCTGTGAGGTCTAGAACGAGGGGTCACAGTCTCAGGATACGGGGTAGTACATTTAGGACTGAGATGAAGAGAAATTTCTTCACTCAGAGGGTGGTGAACCTGTGGAATTCTCTACCACAGAAGGCTGTGGAGGCCAAGTCACTGAATATATTTAAGAAGGTGATAGATAGATTTCTAGACACAAAAGGCATCGGGTATGGGGAGAGAGCGGCAATATGGTATTGAGATAGAGGATCAGCCATGATCATATTGAATGGCGGAGCAGGCTCGAAGGGCCGAATGGCCTACTCCTGCTGCTATTTTTCTTTGTTTCTTTCTATGTTTCAAGTGGTCCTGGCAGAAACCAAACTGGGCATCGGTGAGCAGGTTATTTGAGCGTAAGTGCCGCTTGATAGCATTGTCAATGACAGCTTCCATCACTTTGCTAATGATGGAGAGATGGCTGATGGGGTGGTAACTGGCTGTTGGATTAGTCCAGCTTTTTCCGGACTGGACATACCTGGCCAATTTACCACTTTGTCGGGTAGATTCCAGTACTGGAGCAGCTTGGATAGAGGTGCAGCTAGTTCTGGAGCACAGGTCTTCAGCTCTGCAGCTGGGATGTTGCCGGGGCCCAGAGCCTTTGCTGTATCCAGTGCGCTCTACCGTTCTTGATATCACGTGGAGTGAAGCAAATTGGCTGAAGACTGGCTTCTGTGATGGTGGTGACCTCAGGAGCAGGCCGAGATGTATCGTGCACTTGGCACTTGTGGCTGAAGATGGTTGTGAAGGAATCAGACTAGGGTCCTGAATTTAAATAAATTAAACTACGATGGTATGAGACGCGAATTGGCTAGGATGGATTGGGGAACGTTACTTAAAGGGTTGACGGTGGATAGGCAATGGCAAACATTTAAAGATCGCATGGATAAACTACAGAATTTGTTCATCCCTGTTTGGCATAAAAATAAAACAAAAAAGGTAACTCAACCGTGGCTAATAAGGGAAATTAGGGATAGCGTAAGATCCAAGGAGAGGACATATAAATTGGCCAGAAAAAGCAGCAAACCTGAGAATTGGGAGCAGTTTAGGATTCAGCAAAGGAGGACAAAGGGATTAATTAATAGGGGGAAAATAGAGTATGAGAGTTAGCTTGCAGGGAACATAAAAACTGACTGTAAAAGCTTCTATAGATATGTGAAGAGAAAAAGATTGGTGAAGTCAAGCGTAGGTCCCTTGCAGTCAGAATCAGGGGAATTTATAATGGGGAACATAGAAATGGCAGGCCAATTAAATACATACTTTGGTTCTGTCTTCACAAAGGAGGACACAAATAACCTCCCAGAGATGTCGGGGAACATAGGGTCTAATGAGAGGGAGGAACTGAATGAAATCAGTATTTGTAGGGAAATGGTGTTAGGGAAATTGATGGGATTGAAGGCCGATAAATCCCCAGGGCCTGATAATCTACACCATATGGTACTTAAAGAAGTGGCCCTCGAAATAGTAGATGCATTGCTGGTCATCTTCCAAAATTCTATAGACTCTGGAACAGTTCCCATGGATTGGAGGGTAGCTAATGTAACCCCACTATTTCAAAAAGGTGGGAGAGAGAAAACGGGGAATTATAGACATCAGTAGTGGGGAAAATGCTAGAGTCCATTCTAAAAGATGTAATAGCAGAGCACTTGGAAAACACTGACAGGATCGGACAAAGTCAACATGGATTTACAAAAGGTAAATCATGCTTGACTAATCTACTGGAATTTTTTGAGGATGTAACTGGTAGAATAGATAAGGGAGAACCAGTGGATGTGGTGTATTTGGACTTTCAGAAGGCTTTCGATAAGGTCCCGCATAAGAGATTGGCGTGCAAAGTTAAAGCACATGGGATTGTGGGGGTAAGGTATTGACTTGGATAGAGAACTGGTTGGCAGACAGGAAGCAAAGAGTTGGAATAAACGGGTCTTTTTCCGAGTGGCAGGCAGTGACTAGTAGGGTACCACAGGGATCGGTGCTAGGACCCCAGTTATTCACAATATATATTAATGATCTAGACGAGGGTGTAGGGGGTGGTGTCGTAGGGGTCAGCCTCACCTCTGACTCAGCGAGCGGTTCGAATCGCTCCCACGCCCCTGGTTCTGGACCTTGGACTTATTTGGGGGTTGTGAACAAAGATGCATTAGACAACAGGTTCCCATTAAAGAATTTTGACTTTTATTAAAAGAAAAGGTAACAAACTTAAAACACACAAAACACTTAAACAGGTTGGGGAGCACACGGTACAGGCGAGGGAGAATGACAATATACAAAAACCCTTATCCCTCCCAAAAATCCCACTATCTAGCTAGGTCTTGGTTTCAGGAGATCAGGGATAATGCTCACCAAACAGGGGTTCTGACAGTGCGAAATCCAGCCAGGTAAGTTGATTGCGATTTTGAGGTATTCTCTTTGTGTCCTTTGGGGCCTGCCGTCCCCACGTGGTACCAGTCTGTGAAATCTGCGATGGTGGTCTGGTCGTCGAGTTTTGTTGCTTTGGAGGCTTATCGGGGCGGTACCTTCTGGGGCTGGACCGTGGATTGAGCGATGCCGACTCGCTCCCAGCCTCCAGTGACCTTGGCTAGTGGCTGCTAGTGCTAGACCGTGTGCTGAGCGATGCCGACTCGCTCCCAGTGGCCTCAGCTCTAGCCCTTGCCTGGCCTAGTCTGTCCTTGCCTCCGATCTCACCCCGGGTCTGCCTCGTGGCCTTGCTGCTTCTCTCCTCCTCCTGCTCGTGTCGTGTGGCTGGTAGTGTCTTGCTGGAACTTGCTGCAACTGAACAGAGCTGAGAGAGACTTTCTTGGGGGATTAGGCCCTCAATTATACTGTTCAGACCCTTTGTCTTTTTCGCGCCAAAACCCCTTTCCTAAATCAGTTTCGTGTTGAAGTGATTTAGGTTTCAATTGATGCCTGTTCATTCCATTGTCTTAGTTTTGCGGGCTTGTTAAGTTTTGATGGTTTTAACTTGGTGTTAAATTGTCCTGATGGCTTCCGATGTCTCCCATTTAGGCAGGGCCTTTATCTACGTGCCAAATCTTGTCCCAAAAGATACCTGGCTGATTGGTTTTTGATGAAGTAATGGCTGTACTAGATGTTTTATTGTTTACAGGCTTCTGGCATCCTGTTTGGGCCTGGGGATATTCAAAAGGTGTCTTGAATTATTCAATTTTGGATGCGTTGTGAGGTTTTGGGTGAGGTTCTTCCTCCTGCCTGGATTGCAGTGCAAACAAATTCCAGACAGCTTGACACCAAAAGTTGTCCACTGCCTCGCCACACCCCTTCGCAAAGGTGTTTTATTTTCCATAGTCATTTTCAAAAGTCATTTTTCCTCAGGTTTTTTTCTTACCTGATCTTTAAAATGTCCAAAACTGAGGTTTTTACCTCAAATCACTTCACTTATGTCCCATCATCCCAAATTCGTAGGAAAAATCCAAAAATCACCCCTTTTAGGGTTCTATACGAGTTTCTGGGGAATTTTGCAAAGCTTACAGAGAACTAGATGTAATATCTCCAAGTTTGCAGACGACACAAAGTTGGGTGGGCGTGTGTGTTGTGAGGAGGATGCAGAGAAACTCCAGTATGATTTGGACAAGTTGGGTGATTGGACAGGTGCATGGCAGATGCAGTATAATGTGGATAAATGCGAGGTTATCCACTTTGGTGGCAAAAACAGGAAGTCAGATTATTATCTGAATGGCAATAGATTGGGAAAAGGGGAAGTGCAACGAGACCTGGGGGTCCTTGTGCACCAGTCGTTGAAGGTAAGCATGCAGGTGCAGCATGCGGTTAAGAAGGCAAATGGAATATTGGCCTTCATAGCGAGAGGATTCGAGTACAGGGGCAAGGATGTCTTGCTGCAGTTGTACAGGACCTTGGTGAGACCACACCTTGAGTATTGTGTGCAGTTTTTGTCGCCTTATCTGAGGAAGGACGTTCTTGCCATGGAGGGAGTGCAGCGAAGATTCACCAGACTGATGCCTGGGATGGCAGGAATGACGTATGAAGAGAGATTGGGACGATTGGGCTTGTATTCGCTAGAGTTTAGAAGAATGAGAGGGGATCTCATTGAAACTTATAAAATTCTAACAGGACTAGACAGACTAGATGCAGGAAGGATGTTCCCGATGGCTGGCTGGCTGGACCACAGAGAGACTGTGGCGTGGCTGGCTGGCTGGACCACAGAGAGACTGTGGCGTGGCTGGCTGGCTGGACCACAGAGAGACTGTGGCGTGGCTGGCTGGCTGGACCACAGAGAGACTGTGGCGTGGCTGGCTGGCTGGACCACAGAGAGACTGTGGCGTGGCTGGCTGGCTGGACCACAGAGAGACTGTGGCGTGGCTGGCTGGCTGGACCACAGAGAGACTGTGGCGTGGCTGGCTGGCTGGACCACAGAGAGACTGTGGCGTGGCTGGCTGGCTGGACCACAGAGAGACTGTGGCGTGGCTGGCTGGCTGGACCACAGAGAGACTGTGGCGTGGCTGGCTGGCTGGACCACAGAGAGACTGTGGCGTGGCTGGCTGGCTGGACCACAGAGAGACTGTGGCGTGGCTGGCTGGCTGGACCACAGAGAGACTGTGGCGTGGCTGGCTGGCTGGACCACAGAGAGACTGTGGCGTGGCTGGCTGGCTGGACCACAGAGAGACTGTGGCGTGGCTGGCTGGCTGGACCACAGAGAGACTGTGGCGTGGCTGGCTGGCTGGACCACAGAGAGACTGTGGCGTGGCTGGCTGGCTGGACCACAGAGAGACTGTGGCGTGGCTGGCTGGCTGGACCACAGAGAGACTGTGGCGTGGCTGGCTGGCTGGACCACAGAGAGACTGTGGCGTGGCTGGCTGGCTGGACCACAGAGAGACTGTGGTGAAGGATCCAGCTTGTTCCCAAAGAACTCTGGGATACTTGACTACTACTGAAGGATCCTGCTTGTTCCCAAAGAATGCTGGGATACTTGACTACATTACCCTCTACTTATTTCGGATAGTAGGTTTAGCTAATTAAGCCATATTTGTAGACTGGAAGGTGCCTCCCTCCCCTTATCAAACCTTGAGATATATGTATTCACAACCTCAGTAGAGCCATTGTCAAAGCACAGCCTGGCCTCCCAAGAGATAAGGGAGCAATTAACAACCAACACAGTTCCAGGCACGGTGGGTACATCTACTATTCGAACCTGGTCGCCCAAGAGATAAGGGAGCAATTAATGACCAACACGGTTCCAGTCACTGAGCATCCAAGCCATTACGGCCTTGAGCCACCCCGCTCTGTCCGACAGCCAGGGATAAAATATGTTTTCTCAAACTATAAACTATGCCCGCAAAGGAAGAGATAACAGCAAGAATTTGGGGAGTAGGATGAGGCAACCAACATCTGTCACTGGCATGGTCAGGGTTCAAGGGGAGGGCCCGACAGTTGAGTGACTAACCATATAACCAATAGAGAGTAACTGTAGTGACACTGTTTGTACGTGTACGCCCCATTCTGTAGTAAGTGGGCGGTGCTTATAGAAATGTATAACTTGAATGAACCATTACTTGTTCCTCAGAGAGTGCGCCCCTAGCTTGAGGAAGCTGAGTGGCTCTCCCTTGTGCACAAGTCTTTTGTTTATTTTAATAAATTCTGAACTTGTCCTCAATTCCGTCTCCGTCTAGAGTTTCTCCAAATTCGAATCTAACAGTGGCGTGGCTGGCTGGCTGGACCACAGAGAGACTGTGGCGTGGCTGGCTGGCTGGACCACAGAGAGACTGTGGCGTGGCTGGCTGGCTGGACCACAGAGAGACTGTGGCGTGGCTGGCTGGCTGGACCACAGAGAGACTGTGGCGTGGCTGGCTGGCTGGACCACAGAGAGACTGTGGCGTGGCTGGCTGGCTGGACCACAGAGAGACTGTGGCGTGGCTGGCTGGCTGGACCACAGAGAGACTGTGGCGTGGCTGGCTGGCTGGACCACAGAGAGACTGTGGCGTGGCTGGCTGGCTGGACCACAGAGAGACTGTGGCGTGGCTGGCTGGCTGGACCACAGAGAGACTGTGGCGTGGCTGGCTGGCTGGACCACAGAGAGACTGTGGCGTGGCTGGCTGGCTGGACCACAGAGAGACTGTGGCGTGGCTGGCTGGCTGGACCACAGAGAGACTGTGGCGTGGCTGGCTGGCTGGACCACAGAGAGACTGTGGCGTGGCTGGCTGGCTGGACCACAGAGAGACTGTGGCGTGGCTGGCTGGCTGGACCACAGAGAGACTGTGGCGTGGCTGGCTGGCTGGACCACAGAGAGACTGTGGCGTGGCTGGCTGGCTGGACCACAGAGAGACTGTGGCGTGGCTGGCTGGCTGGACCACAGAGAGACTGTGGCGTGGCTGGCTGGCTGGACCACAGAGAGACTGTGGTGAAGGATCCAGCTTGTTCCCAAAGAACTCTGGGATACTTGACTACTACTGAAGGATCCTGCTTGTTCCCAAAGAATGCTGGGATACTTGACTACATTACCCTCTACTTATTTCGGATAGTAGGTTTAGCTAATTAAGCCATATTTGTAGACTGGAAGGTGCCTCCCTCCCCTTATCAAACCTTGAGATATATGTATTCACAACCTCAGTAGAGCCATTGTCAAAGCACAGCCTGGCCTCCCAAGAGATAAGGGAGCAATTAACAACCAACACAGTTCCAGGCACGGTGGGTACATCTACTATTCGAACCTGGTCGCCCAAGAGATAAGGGAGCAATTAATGACCAACACGGTTCCAGTCACTGAGCATCCAAGCCATTACGGCCTTGAGCCACCCCGCTCTGTCCGACAGCCAGGGATAAAATATGTTTTCTCAAACTATAAACTATGCCCGCAAAGGAAGAGATAACAGCAAGAATTTGGGGAGTAGGATGAGGCAACCAACATCTGTCACTGGCATGGTCAGGGTTCAAGGGGAGGGCCCGACAGTTGAGTGACTAACCATATAACCAATAGAGAGTAACTGTAGTGACACTGTTTGTACGTGTACGCCCCATTCTGTAGTAAGTGGGCGGTGCTTATAGAAATGTATAACTTGAATGAACCATTACTTGTTCCTCAGAGAGTGCGCCCCTAGCTTGAGGAAGCTGAGTGGCTCTCCCTTGTGCACAAGTCTTTTGTTTATTTTAATAAATTCTGAACTTGTCCTCAATTCCGTCTCCGTCTAGAGTTTCTCCAAATTCGAATCTAACAGTGGCGTGGCTGGCTGGCTGGACCACAGAGAGACTGTGGCGTGGCTGGCTGGCTGGACCACAGAGAGACTGTGGCGTGGCTGGCTGGCTGGACCACAGAGAGACTGTGGCGTGGCTGGCTGGCTGGACCACAGAGAGACTGTGGCGTGGCTGGCTGGCTGGACCACAGAGAGACTGTGGCGTGGCTGGCTGGCTGGACCACAGAGAGACTGTGGCGTGGCTGGCTGGCTGGACCACAGAGAGACTGTGGCGTGGCTGGCTGGCTGGACCACAGAGAGACTGTGGCGTGGCTGGCTGGCTGGACCACAGAGAGACTGTGGCGTGGCTGGCTGGCTGGACCACAGAGAGACTGTGGCGTGGCTGGCTGGCTGGACCACAGAGAGACTGTGGCGTGGCTGGCTGGCTGGACCACAGAGAGACTGTGGCGTGGCTGGCTGGCTGGACCACAGAGAGACTGTGGCGTGGCTGGCTGGCTGGACCACAGAGAGACTGTGGCGTGGCTGGCTGGCTGGACCACAGAGAGACTGTGGCGTGGCTGGCTGGCTGGACCACAGAGAGACTGTGGCGTGGCTGGCTGGCTGGACCACAGAGAGACTGTGGTGAAGGATCCAGCTTGTTCCCAAAGAACTCTGGGATACTTGACTACTACTGAAGGATCCTGCTTGTTCCCAAAGAATGCTGGGATACTTGACTACATTACCCTCTACTTATTTCGGATAGTAGGTTTAGCTAATTAAGCCATATTTGTAGACTGGAAGGTGCCTCCCTCCCCTTATCAAACCTTGAGATATATGTATTCACAACCTCAGTAGAGCCATTGTCAAAGCACAGCCTGGCCTCCCAAGAGATAAGGGAGCAATTAACAACCAACACAGTTCCAGGCACGGTGGGTACATCTACTATTCGAACCTGGTCGCCCAAGAGATAAGGGAGCAATTAATGACCAACACGGTTCCAGTCACTGAGCATCCAAGCCATTACGGCCTTGAGCCACCCCGCTCTGTCCGACAGCCAGGGATAAAATATGTTTTCTCAAACTATAAACTATGCCCGCAAAGGAAGAGATAACAGCAAGAATTTGGGGAGTAGGATGAGGCAACCAACATCTGTCACTGGCATGGTCAGGGTTCAAGGGGAGGGCCCGACAGTTGAGTGACTAACCATATAACCAATAGAGAGTAACTGTAGTGACACTGTTTGTACGTGTACGCCCCATTCTGTAGTAAGTGGGCGGTGCTTATAGAAATGTATAACTTGAATGAACCATTACTTGTTCCTCAGAGAGTGCGCCCCTAGCTTGAGGAAGCTGAGTGGCTCTCCCTTGTGCACAAGTCTTTTGTTTATTTTAATAAATTCTGAACTTGTCCTCAATTCCGTCTCCGTCTAGAGTTTCTCCAAATTCGAATCTAACAGTGGCGTGGCTGGCTGGCTGGACCACAGAGAGACTGTGGCGTGGCTGGCTGGCTGGACCACAGAGAGACTGTGGCGTGGCTGGCTGGCTGGACCACAGAGAGACTGTGGCGTGGCTGGCTGGCTGGACCACAGAGAGACTGTGGCGTGGCTGGCTGGCTGGACCACAGAGAGACTGTGGCGTGGCTGGCTGGCTGGACCACAGAGAGACTGTGGCGTGGCTGGCTGGCTGGACCACAGAGAGACTGTGGCGTGGCTGGCTGGCTGGACCACAGAGAGACTGTGGCGTGGCTGGCTGGCTGGACCACAGAGAGACTGTGGCGTGGCTGGCTGGCTGGACCACAGAGAGACTGTGGCGTGGCTGGCTGGCTGGACCACAGAGAGACTGTGGCGTGGCTGGCTGGCTGGACCACAGAGAGACTGTGGCGTGGCTGGCTGGCTGGACCACAGAGAGACTGTGGCGTGGCTGGCTGGCTGGACCACAGAGAGACTGTGGCGTGGCTGGCTGGCTGGACTACAGAGAGACTGTGGCGTGGCTGGCTGGCTGGACCACAGAGAGACTGTGGCGTGGCTGGCTGGCTATACCACAGAGAGACTGTGGCGTGGCTGGCTGGCTGGACCACAGAGAGACTGTGGTGAAGGATCCAGCTTGTTCCCAAAGAACTCTGGGATACTTGACTACTACTGAAGGATCCTGCTTGTTCCCAAAGAATGCTGGGATACTTGACTACATTACCCTCTACTTATTTCGGATAGTAGGTTTAGCTAATTAAGCCATATTTGTAGACTGGAAGGTGCCTCCCTCCCCTTATCAAACCTTGAGATATATGTATTCACAACCTCAGTAGAGCCATTGTCAAAGCACAGCCTGGCCTCCCAAGAGATAAGGGAGCAATTAACAACCAACACAGTTCCAGGCACGGTGGGTACATCTACTATTCGAACCTGGTCGCCCAAGAGATAAGGGAGCAATTAATGACCAACACGGTTCCAGTCACTGAGCATCCAAGCCATTACGGCCTTGAGCCACCCCGCTCTGTCCGACAGCCAGGGATAAAATATGTTTTCTCAAACTATAAACTATGCCCGCAAAGGAAGAGATAACAGCAAGAATTTGGGGAGTAGGATGAGGCAACCAACATCTGTCACTGGCATGGTCAGGGTTCAAGGGGAGGGCCCGACAGTTGAGTGACTAACCATATAACCAATAGAGAGTAACTGTAGTGACACTGTTTGTACGTGTACGCCCCATTCTGTAGTAAGTGGGCGGTGCTTATAGAAATGTATAACTTGAATGAACCATTACTTGTTCCTCAGAGAGTGCGCCCCTAGCTTGAGGAAGCTGAGTGGCTCTCCCTTGTGCACAAGTCTTTTGTTTATTTTAATAAATTCTGAACTTGTCCTCAATTCCGTCTCCGTCTAGAGTTTCTCCAAATTCGAATCTAACAGTGGCGTGGCTGGCTGGCTGGACCACAGAGAGACTGTGGCGTGGCTGGCTGGCTGGACCACAGAGAGACTGTGGCGTGGCTGGCTGGCTGGACCACAGAGAGACTGTGGCGTGGCTGGCTGGCTGGACCACAGAGAGACTGTGGCGTGGCTGGCTGGCTGGACCACAGAGAGACTGTGGCGTGGCTGGCTGGCTGGACCACAGAGAGACTGTGGCGTGGCTGGCTGGCTGGACCACAGAGAGACTGTGGCGTGGCTGGCTGGCTGGACCACAGAGAGACTGTGGCGTGGCTGGCTGGCTGGACCACAGAGAGACTGTGGCGTGGCTGGCTGGCTGGACCACAGAGAGACTGTGGCGTGGCTGGCTGGCTGGACCACAGAGAGACTGTGGCGTGGCTGGCTGGCTGGACCACAGAGAGACTGTGGCGTGGCTGGCTGGCTGGACCACAGAGAGACTGTGGCGTGGCTGGCTGGCTGGACCACAGAGAGACTGTGGCGTGGCTGGCTGGCTGGACCACAGAGAGACTGTGGCGTGGCTGGCTGGCTGGACCACAGAGAGACTGTGGCGTGGCTGGCTGGCTGGACCACAGAGAGACTGTGGCGTGGCTGGCTGGCTGGACCACAGAGAGACTGTGGCGTGGCTGGCTGGCTGGACCACAGAGAGACTGTGGCGTGGCTGGCTGGCTGGACCACAGAGAGACTGTGGCGTGGCTGGCTGGCTGGACCACAGAGAGACTGTGGTGAAGGATCCAGCTTGTTCCCAAAGAACTCTGGGATACTTGACTACTACTGAAGGATCCTGCTTGTTCCCAAAGAATGCTGGGATACTTGACTACATTACCCTCTACTTATTTCGGATAGTAGGTTTAGCTAATTAAGCCATATTTGTAGACTGGAAGGTGCCTCCCTCCCCTTATCAAACCTTGAGATATATGTATTCACAACCTCAGTAGAGCCATTGTCAAAGCACAGCCTGGCCTCCCAAGAGATAAGGGAGCAATTAACAACCAACACAGTTCCAGGCACGGTGGGTACATCTACTATTCGAACCTGGTCGCCCAAGAGATAAGGGAGCAATTAATGACCAACACGGTTCCAGTCACTGAGCATCCAAGCCATTACGGCCTTGAGCCACCCCGCTCTGTCCGACAGCCAGGGATAAAATATGTTTTCTCAAACTATAAACTATGCCCGCAAAGGAAGAGATAACAGCAAGAATTTGGGGAGTAGGATGAGGCAACCAACATCTGTCACTGGCATGGTCAGGGTTCAAGGGGAGGGCCCGACAGTTGAGTGACTAACCATATAACCAATAGAGAGTAACTGTAGTGACACTGTTTGTACGTGTACGCCCCATTCTGTAGTAAGTGGGCGGTGCTTATAGAAATGTATAACTTGAATGAACCATTACTTGTTCCTCAGAGAGTGCGCCCCTAGCTTGAGGAAGCTGAGTGGCTCTCCCTTGTGCACAAGTCTTTTGTTTATTTTAATAAATTCTGAACTTGTCCTCAATTCCGTCTCCGTCTAGAGTTTCTCCAAATTCGAATCTAACAGTGGCGTGGCTGGCTGGCTGGACCACAGAGAGACTGTGGCGTGGCTGGCTGGCTGGACCACAGAGAGACTGTGGCGTGGCTGGCTGGCTGGACCACAGAGAGACTGTGGCGTGGCTGGCTGGCTGGACCACAGAGAGACTGTGGCGTGGCTGGCTGGCTGGACCACAGAGAGACTGTGGCGTGGCTGGCTGGCTGGACCACAGAGAGACTGTGGCGTGGCTGGCTGGCTGGACCACAGAGAGACTGTGGCGTGGCTGGCTGGCTGGACCACAGAGAGACTGTGGCGTGGCTGGCTGGCTGGACCACAGAGAGACTGTGGCGTGGCTGGCTGGCTGGACCACAGAGAGACTGTGGCGTGGCTGGCTGGCTGGACCACAGAGAGACTGTGGCGTGGCTGGCTGGCTGGACCACAGAGAGACTGTGGCGTGGCTGGCTGGCTGGACCACAGAGAGACTGTGGCGTGGCTGGCTGGCTGGACCACAGAGAGACTGTGGCGTGGCTGGCTGGCTGGACCACAGAGAGACTGTGGCGTGGCTGGCTGGCTGGACCACAGAGAGACTGTGGCGTGGCTGGCTGGCTGGACCACAGAGAGACTGTGGCGTGGCTGGCTGGCTGGACCACAGAGAGACTGTGGCGTGGCTGGCTGGCTGGACCACAGAGAGACTGTGGCGTGGCTGGCTGGCTGGACCACAGAGAGACTGTGGCGTGGCTGGCTGGCTGGACCACAGAGAGACTGTGGCGTGGCTGGCTGGCTGGACCACAGAGAGACTGTGGTGAAGGATCCAGCTTGTTCCCAAAGAACTCTGGGATACTTGACTACTACTGAAGGATCCTGCTTGTTCCCAAAGAATGCTGGGATACTTGACTACATTACCCTCTACTTATTTCGGATAGTAGGTTTAGCTAATTAAGCCATATTTGTAGACTGGAAGGTGCCTCCCTCCCCTTATCAAACCTTGAGATATATGTATTCACAACCTCAGTAGAGCCATTGTCAAAGCACAGCCTGGCCTCCCAAGAGATAAGGGAGCAATTAACAACCAACACAGTTCCAGGCACGGTGGGTACATCTACTATTCGAACCTGGTCGCCCAAGAGATAAGGGAGCAATTAATGACCAACACGGTTCCAGTCACTGAGCATCCAAGCCATTACGGCCTTGAGCCACCCCGCTCTGTCCGACAGCCAGGGATAAAATATGTTTTCTCAAACTATAAACTATGCCCGCAAAGGAAGAGATAACAGCAAGAATTTGGGGAGTAGGATGAGGCAACCAACATCTGTCACTGGCATGGTCAGGGTTCAAGGGGAGGGCCCGACAGTTGAGTGACTAACCATATAACCAATAGAGAGTAACTGTAGTGACACTGTTTGTACGTGTACGCCCCATTCTGTAGTAAGTGGGCGGTGCTTATAGAAATGTATAACTTGAATGAACCATTACTTGTTCCTCAGAGAGTGCGCCCCTAGCTTGAGGAAGCTGAGTGGCTCTCCCTTGTGCACAAGTCTTTTGTTTATTTTAATAAATTCTGAACTTGTCCTCAATTCCGTCTCCGTCTAGAGTTTCTCCAAATTCGAATCTAACAGTGGCGTGGCTGGCTGGCTGGACCACAGAGAGACTGTGGCGTGGCTGGCTGGCTGGACCACAGAGAGACTGTGGCGTGGCTGGCTGGCTGGACCACAGAGAGACTGTGGCGTGGCTGGCTGGCTGGACCACAGAGAGACTGTGGCGTGGCTGGCTGGCTGGACCACAGAGAGACTGTGGCGTGGCTGGCTGGCTGGACCACAGAGAGACTGTGGCGTGGCTGGCTGGCTGGACCACAGAGAGACTGTGGCGTGGCTGGCTGGCTGGACCACAGAGAGACTGTGGCGTGGCTGGCTGGCTGGACCACAGAGAGACTGTGGCGTGGCTGGCTGGCTGGACCACAGAGAGACTGTGGCGTGGCTGGCTGGCTGGACCACAGAGAGACTGTGGCGTGGCTGGCTGGCTGGACCACAGAGAGACTGTGGCGTGGCTGGCTGGCTGGACCACAGAGAGACTGTGGCGTGGCTGGCTGGCTGGACCACAGAGAGACTGTGGCGTGGCTGGCTGGCTGGACCACAGAGAGACTGTGGCGTGGCTGGCTGGCTGGACCACAGAGAGACTGTGGCGTGGCTGGCTGGCTGGACCACAGAGAGACTGTGGCGTGGCTGGCTGGCTGGACCACAGAGAGACTGTGGCGTGGCTGGCTGGCTGGACCACAGAGAGACTGTGGTGAAGGATCCAGCTTGTTCCCAAAGAACTCTGGGATACTTGACTACTACTGAAGGATCCTGCTTGTTCCCAAAGAATGCTGGGATACTTGACTACATTACCCTCTACTTATTTCGGATAGTAGGTTTAGCTAATTAAGCCATATTTGTAGACTGGAAGGTGCCTCCCTCCCCTTATCAAACCTTGAGATATATGTATTCACAACCTCAGTAGAGCCATTGTCAAAGCACAGCCTGGCCTCCCAAGAGATAAGGGAGCAATTAACAACCAACACAGTTCCAGGCACGGTGGGTACATCTACTATTCGAACCTGGTCGCCCAAGAGATAAGGGAGCAATTAATGACCAACACGGTTCCAGTCACTGAGCATCCAAGCCATTACGGCCTTGAGCCACCCCGCTCTGTCCGACAGCCAGGGATAAAATATGTTTTCTCAAACTATAAACTATGCCCGCAAAGGAAGAGATAACAGCAAGAATTTGGGGAGTAGGATGAGGCAACCAACATCTGTCACTGGCATGGTCAGGGTTCAAGGGGAGGGCCCGACAGTTGAGTGACTAACCATATAACCAATAGAGAGTAACTGTAGTGACACTGTTTGTACGTGTACGCCCCATTCTGTAGTAAGTGGGCGGTGCTTATAGAAATGTATAACTTGAATGAACCATTACTTGTTCCTCAGAGAGTGCGCCCCTAGCTTGAGGAAGCTGAGTGGCTCTCCCTTGTGCACAAGTCTTTTGTTTATTTTAATAAATTCTGAACTTGTCCTCAATTCCGTCTCCGTCTAGAGTTTCTCCAAATTCGAATCTAACAGTTGGTGTCAGAAGTGGGATACTGCAGGTAAGGACCATAGGAGTTAAAGACACTGGAAGTGACGGTTAAAGCGAGAACCGTGTCGTGTCCTAAGGGAAAAGCCAGAGTAAGGCTTTTAGGAGGAACAAGGACTCGCTCGTCACCGGTGGGGCTAAAACCGTTTATGGTTCAGTCAGTATAAAAGTACCCACAACTTAAATTATTCCTCACGGAGACCGGACTGACGGAATTGATTAGACATAAGTGTTTTTTTTTCTGATTTAGAGTATAAGGTGATAAGTGTATATTTCTGATTTAAAGTATAAGATTGGATCCTTGAGAGTCACGGGTGATCGACACGGACAAGGGTGGTTGTCTATCTCAAACACCTAGCCTGAGCCTGAATTAAGAGGGCGATTGGGCCCCACGTGACGGCCAGGATCAAGTAGGTGTAGAGAACTAAAACACCACAGGATCGTGATCCCGTGACGATTAAGTGTACGCAAAATACCGGGTGACGACCCGGAGGGATTTAAGTTAGAGTCTGTTTAGAGTGTAAGTTTGTGTCGCTTGTGCCGATTAAAGTATAAGATAGAGTATAAGAATACACGTGACTATTAATATGGATCACATGGGAAACAAGGGGAGATCTCTTTCACCCGACGTTCCGGCTATGGCCACCAGTGTCACTGTCGTTCAACAGGTCCGAGAGGCTAATTTGAAACTTCAGAGTGAAATGGTTAAAAAGGGGTGGAAAGAAACAAGCTCAGTAGCTGACCAAATAAAGTGGTGGGCGGAACAAAAAGAAGCCAAACAAGCTAGGTACGGGGCGGTTCTGTGTATTAGTTGGATGGATCAGATGGGATCTATAATCGTGGATAAGGGGAGAAGACCGACCCCGTTTCAAGGATTCTTGAGACCTATGCAGGAGGCTAAAGTCCAAGTTAGCAATCTCCTGCACCTTAAGTCGCCAGGGACTGAGAATCTAGACGATTTGAAAAACTGGGGTGACATTGTTGAGGCTCTACAAAAGGAGACTCGAGACACACCGATCCTAGAACCCCGGCCCCCATCGGGGACCGTAAAGGTTCAACGAGTTGAAGCCATCCAACCCACGTGCCCCCCCGAATACACTCGTATCTATCCCACCTTACCGCTTCAGTCTGGGGCAGGAAAATCCAACCCCACGGCCCCCGTCCGAGTTAATCCGGCAGCAGGAGCCCAAAACGCAGAGATAGGTGGACGGGGTATGATGGGCGAGGCTCATTCTTTTACGCCCCAGGAGAGATCCAGCGTCATCCTCCTCATTCCCGACCTCAAAAGATACAATCCTAACGTCGAAGTATGGGCAAAAATACGAAGTGCTGCTCGGCACTTTAATTTGTCCATACAAGACATAAAAGATATTATTGAGGTAAAATGTCCCTCTATGGTTTATGAGACATTGGGACCCCATGTCTTAAATGTCCCAGCCACGGTAGCAGAGTATGAGATCCAATTCAATGGTTTAAAAACCTGGGCGCAGGCTGGACTGGGCAACGGCACCGCTACCTGGGCGGGGCTCACCGCCCTGCGCCAGAGTCCCGGAGAAAACCCCAATGTGTACATTGATCGAGTAATCGAGCAGTATGAACATTGGGGCCAGACGAATAACATTCCCGCTAATCATGACGACCCACGGTTCTTAGATAATCTACTCCAGGGGCTGGAAAAGCCCTACCAAACCACCCTCCGAATGGGGGCCAGCCCCCAGCCCACGGAGGCCGGAATCCGGGAGTGGGCTAGTCGACTCTTTGGGCTTCACCAGACAGACCTTCATGCCTCCTGTCAAGGACTCACCCCAGCTTCTCTGCCCTGGTCCACCACGGCACCCGGGGGTATTAAAATGGAGCCAGACTAAGCCGGTGACGGGGCCCGGGGAAGAGATTTCCCCACCTCTTGGAGACTAAAAGAAAAAGTAAAATCCAGAATTTGCTGAGCGAAAGGAATCTTAAAGGGAATGCTGAGATCTCAGTCTGTGTGTAAGTCTGTGTGAAAGTCTGTGTGACAGTTTCCTGACTATAAACTCTAAGAAGTTACGGTATTTCCTTGATCTGAAAGTCTGTTTTAAAAAGGGTGCCTGTTGTATCTGTTAGCTCCACCCACCTTTTGGTACAGAGAACTAAAAGCTGTTAACCCTTTTAAACTGTCAACCCTTTTAAAGACATATCTGTTGTGTTCGTTTTACAATTAAAAAGAAATAAAAACAAGTATTGACCTGCCTTTTCTCCCCTATACTTGATCAGGACCGGATTTCGAAGGATTAAGTCGGTTCCTCGGGTTGCTATTTTACCTGTCTCTTTCTTACAGATGAGTGGGTCCGACCTCAGTACTGCCACCACTACCGGGGATGTCGACCTTTCCACGGTCCAGGCTTTCGACTTAACCAGGGATCCCGCGAACTCACATTATTATACGACTCTAACCTTCCCCGGGATTCACCCCTTGACTCTAGAGTTCCGGTTATCTCCCTTTTGTGGTAGGGCCACGGACCCCTCGCTTTACATCCCAACAGAACTCAGACTCTTTTATTCACCCTACCCCGTGCAGGGGAGACAGACCGGTTCCGAGATACAGCTGCTCTTTGGGAACCGCTGGTGTCGGGACTGGAGGACCTTCCCCAGGGGATATCCACTCCCTATTATAGACCCTCCTACCTCCGAAGGAGGACAGTGCAACCTGTCTTCACCCATCCCCGTCCGACAGCTCCTAACCCTTACCGGATCACGTTAAGTCAGGTAAGTTACATTGAGCCACTGTCACAAGGCCACCGTCTCCGCCTCAATGCCACATATGAAGTAGCCCTAACCCCGCTCCGAGCCCTGCGCACACGGCCAATACCCGGACAGACAGGGAGAGAGACAGAGAGAGACAGAGAGAGAGAGAGCCTGCTAGGTACTACTGTACAAGCTAGTGTCGAGACAGATAAACAAATTGGACTCCTTCTGCCTAGCGGTGGTATAGGATAACCATGGGGTGGCTTATCATGGGAATGATAGGGATACTGATCAGTGAACAAACAACACCCATCACGGCACTGGGGTTCTGCGTCGACCGGTCGCGAGCCCCCTTTTTCTGTGAAATGACTACTGGTCCACACAAAACGCACAGGGGAGTTTGTACCAGTAGAATCACAGGGAAGACGGACAGGATATGCTGTCAGAATAATGCGGGGCACTGGGACCCCTCATGCACTCCTACCTCAGAGAGATGTCAGACTTTCGGGATCATAGAACAATACGAGGAGCCCGGGCTACCGCTGGTGATCGACTGCTACTGGGGTGCCCCCCCGACACCCCTGCCCCCAATGGTTTCCACAACACCTTTCCCCTCCGAGCGCGAGCCACTGACCTGCCCCCCCCGTGAAAGAGGGACCCGCTAGTGGGTTGGAGTTCACCAGTACTGGGGATATATTGTATGATAACGTGCGTCATGAATTAGTGTCAGTGATGCTAAACCTGGCCAACACCGCCCTGCCTGCTTGGTGCTCACCACAAACCCAACAGTTATACCAGCGCCTTCTAACACAGGTATTGAAACAAGGCGCGGATCGTAGCGGAGGCGGATATAGACAGGGAAGCCGGCGGGTATGGCGATGTAAGAGGTCTTTAGTTAATGATGCAGCAACGATTTTTAACACTGGCACGTCGGTCGTTAACACCATTGATCTGGCTACCGTAGAACAGAAGGTCCGGGATCTGGGTTCCCGCATTAAAGCTATCTTACAAGAGCAAAATAAGAATGAGGACCAAGAGTTAAAGGAGGACCAGATATTAACCGTATACCTGCAGGATATAGCTACTGTGTTAGAAACACACACACAGACTATAAATAAGTTAATTAAAGAAGAATACAATGCCTCACAGCAGGCAGCAGCAAACGACGTTTGCAGCACATATGGGAATTGGATAGTGGAGCAAACCCGAGAAAACCTGGAACAGATACAGGCAGGGGAGGTACCCCTGTGGATTACCAACCAACAGTTAAAAGGGGACCCTGACTCGCGGACACGCTGGGGCGGGTACACCCAAACATCTCTTAAGTAGCCGCAATATGACAGTTTGTCAATTCCGAGCCATGGTACGGGTATTCCCCACGCAGGTTGAATGCAGACCAGACGGGGGGGGGATTCCTGGGGCTAATTCTGGTCGTCCCGGTAATGACACCAGAGACACAAGGGCGGGAGGTGTATCAGGTACATAATATTGGTATATTAAAAGATGGCATGCATATATCTTACCACAATATGTTACCTTACGCAGTGATGGTGAAAGGAGACTGGATGGGTACCAAGCTGGAGGGATGTGTCACCAGACATGCCATCATCATGTGCCCGCATGCAATCAGCCAAAGCCCGCAAGCCCAATGTGGTTTTAATAACACAGGCATGGAAATTAACTGCACCATGGAAGCATTGGATGCAGCCTCAAAGCCTACCCAGGTGGCATACGCCGGCAAAGGCGAATACTGTGTGACGACCAACCTGAAAACGTTTGAGTATGCCAATCTAACTTGCAACATCCCCAGTTCAGAGTTCTGCTTCACCCCTGCAGTTCCGGTACGGATTGGACATGAGGAATTGGTGGACATACACCAGTTTGATATTACCTTTCTTCAAGTGTCTGAAGACATCAAGTATGGATTATGGGACTACATCAACACCTTTGGGTATCCTATACCCCCCCTGCCCGAACACCTGAGGCAGTTGCGAAAGGAGATACGACTCTCCCAGAAGGTGTACTATACTCTACAACAACGGAACACGGATCTGAAGAAAGATATCGACGCGATCAAGGTGACCACATGGCTGGATGACATTTGGGACTGGGGACTAAATATACAGATCCATCCATGGATCCGATTGATTTCACATGTATTAGTCGTGGTGCAGTTAGTAATTGTCCTGACCTTGTTATGTATGACATGCAGGAAATGTAAACGGACTCGGGCTAAACAAATTGCAAAGCAAGTGGTTAAAACTGTTAATGCTTGTACTGCTCCTACTCCAAGTGTTTCAGATGATGATTTTGACAACTTGTTGGAGAAATCATGTGCATGAATAGTGAAGCAATCATATAATGAATCGGGGAATGCCTAAATAGCAACTTCACTCATCTGATGCATACCTGGTGCCTAGACGGGTGGCCACCCCGACAGGACTCACACCAGACCATATGCAACGAATGTGCGGCCTACCTGGAATAGCCAAAGGCCTAGGGGGAAGTATAGAATAAATTGGGTGGGGTTACAGGTAAACCTTCATCATTCGTGCTAGTTGATCCGGGAAAAACCTATATGCGTTTCTGACATATTATACACTCACTAGCTTATCACACTATTTAGCGTAGAGAGCACACTCTCCAACCCCCTTCAAGGGTCCTTTTCGGGGGATTGGAAGGGGGGACTGAAGGATCCAGCTTGTTCCCAAAGAATGCTGGGATACTTGACTACATTACCCTCTACTTATTTTGGATAGTAGGTTTAGCTAATTAAGGCATATTTGTAGACTGGAAGGTGCCTCCCTCCCCTTATCAAACCTTGGGATATATGTATTCACAACCTCAGTAGAGCCATTGTCAAAGCACAGCCTGGCCTCCCAAGAGATAAGGGAGCAATTAACAACCAACACAGTTCCAGGCATGGTGGGTACATCTACTATTCGAACCTGGTCGCCCAAGAGATAAGGGAGCAATTAATGACCAACACGGTTCCAGTCACTGAGCATCCAAGCCATTACGGCCTTGAGCCACCCCGCTCTGTCCGACAGCCAGGGATAAAATATGTTTTCTCAAACTATAAACTATGCCCGCAAAGGAAGAGATAACAGCAAGAATTTGGGGAGTAGGATGAGGCAACCAACATCTGTCACTGGCATGGTCAGGGTTCAAGGGGAGGGCCCGACAGTTGAGTGACTAACCATATAACCAATAGAGAGTAACTGTAGTGACACTGTTTGTACGTGTACGCCCCATTCTGTAGTAAGTGGGCGGTGCTTATAGAAATGTATAACTTGAATGAACCATTACTTGTTCCTCAGAGAGTGCGCCCCTAGCTTGAGGAAGCTGAGTGGCTCTCCCTTGTGCACAAGTCTTTTGTTTATTTTAATAAATTCTGAACTTGTCCTCAATTCCGTCTCCGTCTAGAGTTTCTCCAAATTCGAATCTAACAGTGGCGTGGCTGGCTGACTGGACCACAGAGAGACTGTGGCGTGGCTGGCTGGCTGGACCACAGAGAGACTGTGGCGTGGCTGGCTGGCTGGACCACAGAGAGACTGTGGCGTGGCTGGCTGGCTGGACCACAGAGAGACTGTGGCGTGGCTGGCTGGCTGGACCACAGAGAGACTGTGGCGTGGCTGGCTGGCTGGACCACAGAGAGACTGTGGCGTGGCTGGCTGGCTGGACCACAGAGAGACTGTGGCGTGGCTGGCTGGCTGGACCACAGAGAGACTGTGGCGTGGCTGGCTGGCTGGACCACAGAGAGACTGTGGCGTGGCTGGCTGGCTGGACCACAGAGAGACTGTGGCGTGGCTGGCTGGCTGGACCACAGAGAGACTGTGGCGTGGCTGGCTGGCTGGACCACAGAGAGACTGTGGCGTGGCTGGCTGGCTGGACCACAGAGAGACTGTGGCGTGGCTTCCTATCAGGGACCACTTTTGAAGACGGAGTGTCCCCATTAGGGACACCTTTTAAAGAGGCAGTCTCAAAATCAGGGACCCCTTTTAAAGAGGGTGTCTCCATAACAGTGACCCCTTTCAAAGAGAAAGTTTCGCCATCAGTGGCCCCTTTTAAAGAGGGAGTATACCCTCAGGTAAGCCTTTTAAAGAGAGTGTCTTTCTATCAGGGACCACTTTAAAGAGGGAGTGTCACCCTCGGGAACTCTTTTAAAAAGAGAGTCTTTCCATCAGGGACCCCTTTTAAAGAGAGTCTCTCCCCTTTAGGGACCGCTTTTAAAGAGACTCACCATCAGGGGCACCTTTTTAAAAAGGGTTTCTCATCATAAGGGGACTATATTAAAGAGAGAGTCTCCCCATTAGGGATCCCATTTAAAGAGGGAGTCTCGCCAGCAGAGTCCCTTTTAAAGAGGGAGTCTTCCTATCAGGGACCACTTTTGAAGACGGAGTGTCCCCATTAGGGACACCTTTTAAAGAGGCAGTCTCAAAATCAGGGACCCCTTTTAAAGAGGGTGTCTCCATAACAGTGACCCCTTTTAAAGAGAAAGTTTCGCCATCAGTGGCCCCTTTTAAAGAGGGAGTATACCCTCAGGTAAGCCTTTTAAAGAGAGTGTCTTTCTATCAGGGACCACTTTAAAGAGGGAGTGTCACCCTCGGGAACTCTTTTAAAAAGAGAGTCTTTCCATCAGGGACCCCTTTTAAAGAGAGGCTCTCCCCTTTAGGGACCGCTTTTAAAGAGGCTCACCATCAGGGGCACCTTTTTAAAAAGGGTTTCTCATCATAAGGGGACTATATTAAAGAGAGAGTCTCCCCATTAGGGATCCCATTTAAAGAGGGAGTCTCGCCAGCAGAGTCCCTTTTAAAGAGGGAGTCTTCCTATCAGGGACCACTTTGAAGACGGAGTGTCCCCATTAGGGACACCTTTTAAAGAGGCAGTCTCAAAATCAGGGACCCCTTTTAAAGAGGGTGTCTCCATAACAGTGACCCCTTTTAAAGAGAAAGTTTCGCCATCAGTGGCCACTTTTAAAGAGGGAGTATACCCTCAGGTAAGCCTTTTAAAGAGAGTGTCTTTCTATCAGGGACCACTTTAAAGAGGGAGTGTCACCCTCGGGAACTCTTTTAAAAAGAGAGTCTTTCCATCAGGGACCCCTTTTAAAGAGAGTCTCTCCCCTTTAGGGACCGCTTTTAAAGAGGCACCACCCTCCTTAAATGCCGTTCACCTGGGTGCTTCCCACCTGGTCCGCTTCCGGTCTCGTCGCTCCCGACAACAGCCTGTGAAAGAAAAGCCCGCGAAAGTGAGTTCAAATACTCACAGGACCTTCGATGTCGTCGCTCCCGACAACAGCCTGTGAAAGAAAAGCCCGCGAAAGAGGGAGTGTCTCCATCAGGGACACCTTTTAAAGAGGGTGTCTGCCCAACTGGCACCCCTTTTAAGGAGGGAGTCTCACCATCAGGGGCACCTTTTTAAAAAGGGTTTCTCATCATAAGGGGACTATATTAAAGAGAGAGTCTCCCCATTAGGGATCCCATTTAAAGAGGGAGTCTCGCCAGCAGAGTCCCTTTTAAAGAGGGAGTCTTCCTATCAGGGACCACTTTTGAAGACGGAGTGTCCCCATTAGGGACACCTTTTAAAGAGGCAGTCTCAAAATCAGGGACCCCTTTTAAAGAGGGTGTCTCCATAACAGTGACCCCTTTTAAAGAGAAAGTTTCGCCATCAGTGGCCCCTTTTAAAGAGGGAGTATACCCTCAGGTAAGCCTTTTAAAGAGAGTGTCTTTCTATCAGGGACCACTTTAAAGAGGGAGTGTCACCCTCGGGAACTCTTTTAAAAAGAGAGTCTTTCCATCAGGGACCCCTTTTAAAGAGAGTCTCTCCCCTTTAGGGACCGCTTTTAAAGAGGCTCACCATCAGGGGCACCTTTTTAAAAAGGGTTTCTCATCATAAGGGGACTATATTAAAGAGAGAGTCTCCCCATTAGGGATCCCATTTAAAGAGGGAGTCTCGCCAGCAGAGTCCCTTTTAAAGAGGGAGTCTTCCTATCAGGGACCACTTTTGAAGACGGAGTGTCCCCATTAGGGACACCTTTTAAAGAGGCAGTCTCAAAATCAGGGACCCCTTTTAAAGAGGGTGTCTCCATAACAGTGACCCCTTTTAAAGAGAAAGTTTCGCCATCAGTGGCCCCTTTTAAAGAGGGAGTATACCCTCAGGTAAGCCTTTTAAAGAGAGTGTCTTTCTATCAGGGACCACTTTAAAGAGGGAGTGTCACCCTCGGGAACTCTTTTAAAAAGAGAGTCTTTCCATCAGGGACCCCTTTTAAAGAGAGGCTCTCCCCTTTAGGGACCGCTTTTAAAGAGGCTCACCATCAGGGGCACCTTTTTAAAAAGGGTTTCTCATCATAAGGGGACTATATTAAAGAGAGAGTCTCCCCATTAGGGATCCCATTTAAAGAGGGAGTCTCGCCAGCAGAGTCCCTTTTAAAGAGGGAGTCTTCCTATCAGGGACCACTTTTGAAGACGGAGTGTCCCCATTAGGGACACCTTTTAAAGAGGCAGTCTCAAAATCAGGGACCCCTTTTAAAGAGGGTGTCTCCATAACAGTGACCCCTTTTAAAGAGAAAGTTTCGCCATCAGTGGCCACTTTTAAAGAGGGAGTATACCCTCAGGTAAGCCTTTTAAAGAGAGTGTCTTTCTATCAGGGACCACTTTAAAGAGGGAGTGTCACCCTCGGGAACTCTTTTAAAAAGAGAGTCTTTCCATCAGGGACCCCTTTTAAAGAGAGTCTCTCCCCTTTAGGGACCGCTTTTAAAGAGGCACCACCCTCCTTAAATGCCGTTCACCTGGGTGCTTCCCACCTGGTCCGCTTCCGGTCTCGTCGCTCCCGACAACAGCCTGTGAAAGAAAAGCCCGCGAAAGTGAGTTCAAATACTCACAGGACCTTCGATGTCGTCGCTCCCGACAACAGCCTGTGAAAGAAAAGCCCGCGAAAGAGGGAGTGTCTCCATCAGGGACACCTTTTAAAGAGGGTGTCTGCCCAACTGGCACCCCTTTTAAGGAGGGAGTCTCACCATCAGGGGCACCTTTTTAAAAAGGGTTTCTCATCATAAGGGGACTATATTAAAGAGAGAGTCTCCCCATTAGGGATCCCATTTAAAGAGGGAGTCTCGCCAGCAGAGTCCCTTTTAAAGAGGGAGTCTTCCTATCAGGGACCACTTTTGAAGACGGAGTGTCCCCATTAGGGACACCTTTTAAAGAGGCAGTCTCAAAATCAGGGACCCCTTTTAAAGAGGGTGTCTCCATAACAGTGACCCCTTTTAAAGAGAAAGTTTCGCCATCAGTGGCCCCTTTTAAAGAGGGAGTATACCCTCAGGTAAGCCTTTTAAAGAGAGTGTCTTTCTATCAGGGACCACTTTAAAGAGGGAGTGTCACCCTCGGGAACTCTTTTAAAAAGAGAGTCTTTCCATCAGGGACCCCTTTTAAAGAGAGTCTCTCCCCTTTAGGGACCGCTTTTAAAGAGGCTCACCATCAGGGGCACCTTTTTAAAAAGGGTTTCTCATCATAAGGGGACTATATTAAAGAGAGAGTCTCCCCATTAGGGATCCCATTTAAAGAGGGAGTCTCGCCAGCAGAGTCCCTTTTAAAGAGGGAGTCTTCCTATCAGGGACCACTTTTGAAGACGGAGTGTCCCCATTAGGGACACCTTTTAAAGAGGCAGTCTCAAAATCAGGGACCCCTTTTAAAGAGGGTGTCTCCATAACAGTGACCCCTTTTAAAGAGAAAGTTTCGCCATCAGTGGCCCCTTTTAAAGAGGGAGTATACCCTCAGGTAAGCCTTTTAAAGAGAGTGTCTTTCTATCAGGGACCACTTTAAAGAGGAGTGTCACCCTCGGGAACTCTTTTAAAAAGAGAGTCTTTCCATCAGGGACCCCTTTTAAAGAGAGTCTCTCCCCTTTAGGGACCGCTTTTAAAGAGGCACCACCCTCCTTAAATGCCGTTCACCTGGGTGCTTCCCACCTGGTCCGCTTCCGGTCTCGTCGCTCCCGACAACAGCCTGTGAAAGAAAAGCCCGCGAAAGTGAGTTCAAATACTCACAGGACCTTCGATGTCGTCGCTCCCGACAACAGCCTGTGAAAGAAAAGCCCGCGAAAGAGGGAGTGTCTCCATCAGGGACACCTTTTAAAGAGGGTGTCTGCCCAACTGGCACCCCTTTTAAGGAGGGAGTCTCACCATCAGGGGCACCTTTTTAAAAAGGGTTTCTCATCATAAGGGGACTATATTAAAGAGAGAGTCTCCCCATTAGGGATCCCATTTAAAGAGGGAGTCTCGCCAGCAGAGTCCCTTTTAAAGAGGGAGTCTTCCTATCAGGGACCACTTTTGAAGACGGAGTGTCCCCATTAGGGACACCTTTTAAAGAGGCAGTCTCAAAATCAGGGACCCCTTTTAAAGAGGGTGTCTCCATAACAGTGACCCCTTTTAAAGAGAAAGTTTCGCCATCAGTGGCCCCTTTTAAAGAGGAGTATACCCTCAGGTAAGCCTTTTAAAGAGAGTGTCTTTCTATCAGGGACCACTTTAAAGAGGGAGTGTCACCCTCGGGAACTCTTTTAAAAAGAGAGTCTTTCCATCAGGGACCCCTTTTAAAGAGAGTCTCTCCCCTTTAGGGACCGCTTTTAAAGAGGCTCACCATCAGGGGCACCTTTTTAAAAAGGGTTTCTCATCATAAGGGGACTATATTAAAGAGAGAGTCTCCCCATTAGGGATCCCATTTAAAGAGGGAGTCTCGCCAGCAGAGTCCCTTTTAAAGAGGGAGTCTTCCTATCAGGGACCACTTTTGAAGACGGAGTGTCCCCATTAGGGACACCTTTTAAAGAGGCAGTCTCAAAATCAGGGACCCCTTTTAAAGAGGGTGTCTCCATAACAGTGACCCCTTTTAAAGAGAAAGTTTCGCCATCAGTGGCCCCTTTTAAAGAGGGAGTATACCCTCAGGTAAGCCTTTTAAAGAGAGTGTCTTTCTATCAGGGACCACTTTAAAGAGGGAGTGTCACCCTCGGGAACTCTTTTAAAAAGAGAGTCTTTCCATCAGGGACCCCTTTTAAAGAGAGTCTCTCCCCTTTAGGGACCGCTTTTAAAGAGGCACCACCCTCCTTAAATGCCGTTCACCTGGGTGCTTCCCACCTGGTCCGCTTCCGGTCTCGTCGCTCCCGACAACAGCCTGTGAAAGAAAAGCCCGCGAAAGTGAGTTCAAATACTCACAGGACCTTCGATGTCGTCGCTCCCGACAACAGCCTGTGAAAGAAAAGCCCGCGAAAGAGGGAGTGTCTCCATCAGGGACACCTTTTAAAGAGGGTGTCTGCCCAACTGGCACCCCTTTTAAGGAGGGAGTCTCACCATCAGGGGCACCTTTTTAAAAAGGGTTTCTCATCATAAGGGGACTATATTAAAGAGAGAGTCTCCCCATTAGGGATCCCATTTAAAGAGGGAGTCTCGCCAGCAGAGTCCCTTTTAAAGAGGGAGTCTTCCTATCAGGGACCACTTTTGAAGACGGAGTGTCCCCATTAGGGACACCTTTTAAAGAGGCAGTCTCAAAATCAGGGACCCCTTTTAAAGAGGGTGTCTCCATAACAGTGACCCCTTTTAAAGAGAAAGTTTCGCCATCAGTGGCCCCTTTTAAAGAGGGAGTATACCCTCAGGTAAGCCTTTTAAAGAGAGTGTCTTTCTATCAGGGACCACTTTAAAGAGGGAGTGTCACCCTCGGGAACTCTTTTAAAAAGAGAGTCTTTCCATCAGGGACCCCTTTTAAAGAGAGGCTCTCCCCTTTAGGGACCGCTTTTAAAGAGGCTCACCATCAGGGGCACCTTTTTAAAAAGGGTTTCTCATCATAAGGGGACTATATTAAAGAGAGAGTCTCCCCATTAGGGATCCCATTTAAAGAGGGAGTCTCGCCAGCAGAGTCCCTTTTAAAGAGGGAGTCTTCCTATCAGGGACCACTTTGAAGACGGAGTGTCCCCATTAGGGACACCTTTTAAAGAGGCAGTCTCAAAATCAGGGACCCCTTTTAAAGAGGGTGTCTCCATAACAGTGACCCCTTTTAAAGAGAAAGTTTCGCCATCAGTGGCCACTTTTAAAGAGGGAGTATACCCTCAGGTAAGCCTTTTAAAGAGAGTGTCTTTCTATCAGGGACCACTTTAAAGAGGGAGTGTCACCCTCGGGAACTCTTTTAAAAAGAGAGTCTTTCCATCAGGGACCCCTTTTAAAGAGAGTCTCTCCCCTTTAGGGACCGCTTTTAAAGAGGCACCACCCTCCTTAAATGCCGTTCACCTGGGTGCTTCCCACCTGGTCCGCTTCCGGTCTCGTCGCTCCCGACAACAGCCTGTGAAAGAAAAGCCCGCGAAAGTGAGTTCAAATACTCACAGGACCTCCGATGTCGTCGCTCCCGACAACAGCCTGTGAAAGAAAAGCCCGCGAAAGAGGGAGTGTCTCCATCAGGGACACCTTTTTTAAAGAGGGTGTCTGCCCAACTGGCACCCCTTTTAAGGAGGGAGTCTCACCATCAGGGGCACCTTTTTAAAAAGGGTTTCTCATCATAAGGGGACTATATTAAAGAGAGAGTCTCCCCATTAGGGATCCCATTTAAAGAGGGAGTCTCGCCAGCAGAGTCCCTTTTAAAGAGGGAGTCTTCCTATCAGGGACCACTTTTGAAGACGGAGTGTCCCCATTAGGGACACCTTTTAAAGAGGCAGTCTCAAAATCAGGGACCCCTTTTAAAGAGGGTGTCTCCATAACAGTGACCCCTTTTAAAGAGAAAGTTTCGCCATCAGTGGCCACTTTTAAAGAGGGAGTATACCCTCAGGTAAGCCTTTTAAAGAGAGTGTCTTTCTATCAGGGACCACTTTAAAGAGGGAGTGTCACCCTCGGGAACTCTTTTAAAAAGAGAGTCTTTCCATCAGGGACCCCTTTTAAAGAGAGTCTCTCCCCTTTAGGGACCGCTTTTAAAGAGGCACCACCCTCCTTAAATGCCGTTCACCTGGGTGCTTCCCACCTGGTCCGCTTCCGGTCTCGTCGCTCCCGACAACAGCCTGTGAAAGAAAAGCCCGCGAAAGTGAGTTCAAATACTCACAGGACCTTCGATGTCGTCGCTCCCGACAACAGCCTGTGAAAGAAAAGCCCGCGAAAGAGGGAGTGTCTCCATCAGGGACACCTTTTAAAGAGGGTGTCTGCCCAACTGGCACCCCTTTTAAGGAGGGAGTCTCACCATCAGGGGCACCTTTTTAAAAAGGGTTTCTCATCATAAGGGGACTATATTAAAGAGAGAGTCTCCCCATTAGGGATCCCATTTAAAGAGGGAGTCTCGCCAGCAGAGTCCCTTTTAAAGAGGGAGTCTTCCTATCAGGGACCACTTTTGAAGACGGAGTGTCCCCATTAGGGACACCTTTTAAAGAGGCAGTCTCAAAATCAGGGACCCCTTTTAAAGAGGGTGTCTCCATAACAGTGACCCCTTTTAAAGAGAAAGTTTCGCCATCAGTGGCCCCTTTTAAAGAGGGAGTATACCCTCAGGTAAGCCTTTTAAAGAGAGTGTCTTTCTATCAGGGACCACTTTAAAGAGGGAGTGTCACCCTCGGGAACTCTTTTAAAAAGAGAGTCTTTCCATCAGGGACCCCTTTTAAAGAGAGTCTCTCCCCTTTAGGGACCGCTTTTAAAGAGGCTCACCATCAGGGGCACCTTTTTAAAAAGGGTTTCTCATCATAAGGGGACTATATTAAAGAGAGAGTCTCCCCATTAGGGATCCCATTTAAAGAGGGAGTCTCGCCAGCAGAGTCCCTTTTAAAGAGGGAGTCTTCCTATCAGGGACCACTTTGAAGACGGAGTGTCCCCATTAGGGACACCTTTTAAAGAGGCAGTCTCAAAATCAGGGACCCCTTTTAAAGAGGGTGTCTCCATAACAGTGACCCCTTTTAAAGAGAAAGTTTCGCCATCAGTGGCCACTTTTAAAGAGGGAGTATACCCTCAGGTAAGCCTTTTAAAGAGAGTGTCTTTCTATCAGGGACCACTTTAAAGAGGGAGTGTCACCCTCGGGAACTCTTTTAAAAAGAGAGTCTTTCCATCAGGGACCCCTTTTAAAGAGAGTCTCTCCCCTTTAGGGACCGCTTTTAAAGAGGCACCACCCTCCTTAAATGCCGTTCACCTGGGTGCTTCCCACCTGGTCCGCTTCCGGTCTCGTCGCTCCCGACAACAGCCTGTGAAAGAAAAGCCCGCGAAAGTGAGTTCAAATACTCACAGGACCTTCGATGTCGTCGCTCCCGACAACAGCCTGTGAAAGAAAAGCCCGCGAAAGAGGGAGTGTCTCCATCAGGGACACCTTTTAAAGAGGGTGTCTGCCCAACTGGCACCCCTTTTAAGGAGGGAGTCTCACCATCAGGGGCACCTTTTTAAAAAGGGTTTCTCATCATAAGGGGACTATATTAAAGAGAGAGTCTCCCCATTAGGGATCCCATTTAAAGAGGGAGTCTCGCCAGCAGAGTCCCTTTTAAAGAGGGAGTCTTCCTATCAGGGACCACTTTTGAAGACGGAGTGTCCCCATTAGGGACACCTTTTAAAGAGGCAGTCTCAAAATCAGGGACCCCTTTTAAAGAGGGTGTCTCCATAACAGTGACCCCTTTTAAAGAGAAAGTTTCGCCATCAGTGGCCCCTTTTAAAGAGGGAGTATACCCTCAGGTAAGCCTTTTAAAGAGAGTGTCTTTCTATCAGGGACCACTTTAAAGAGGGAGTGTCACCCTCGGGAACTCTTTCAAAAAGAGAGTCTTTCCATCAGGGACCCCTTTTAAAGAGAGTCTCTCCCCTTTAGGGACCGCTTTTAAAGAGGCTCACCATCAGGGGCACCTTTTTAAAAAGGGTTTCTCATCATAAGGGGACTATATTAAAGAGAGAGTCTCCCCATTAGGGATCCCATTTAAAGAGGGAGTCTCGCCAGCAGAGTCCCTTTTAAAGAGGGAGTCTTCCTATCAGGGACCACTTTTGAAGACGGAGTGTCCCCATTAGGGACACCTTTTAAAGAGGCAGTCTCAAAATCAGGGACCCCTTTTAAAGAGGGTGTCTCCATAACAGTGACCCCTTTTAAAGAGAAAGTTTCGCCATCAGTGGCCCCTTTTAAAGAGGGAGTATACCCTCAGGTAAGCCTTTTAAAGAGAGTGTCTTTCTATCAGGGACCACTTTAAAGAGGGAGTGTCACCCTCGGGAACTCTTTTAAAAAGAGAGTCTTTCCATCAGGGACCCCTTTTAAAGAGAGGCTCTCCCCTTTAGGGACCGCTTTTAAAGAGGCTCACCATCAGGGGCACCTTTTTAAAAAGGGTTTCTCATCATAAGGGGACTATATTAAAGAGAGAGTCTCCCCATTAGGGATCCCATTTAAAGAGGGAGTCTCGCCAGCAGAGTCCCTTTTAAAGAGGGAGTCTTCCTATCAGGGACCACTTTGAAGACGGAGTGTCCCCATTAGGGACACCTTTTAAAGAGGCAGTCTCAAAATCAGGGACCCCTTTTAAAGAGGGTGTCTCCATAACAGTGACCCCTTTTAAAGAGAAAGTTTCGCCATCAGTGGCCACTTTTAAAGAGGGAGTATACCCTCAGGTAAGCCTTTTAAAGAGAGTGTCTTTCTATCAGGGACCACTTTAAAGAGGGAGTGTCACCCTCGGGAACTCTTTTAAAAAGAGAGTCTTTCCATCAGGGACCCCTTTTAAAGAGAGTCTCTCCCCTTTAGGGACCGCTTTTAAAGAGGCACCACCCTCCTTAAATGCCGTTCACCTGGGTGCTTCCCACCTGGTCCGCTTCCGGTCTCGTCGCTCCCGACAACAGCCTGTGAAAGAAAAGCCCGCGAAAGTGAGTTCAAATACTCACAGGACCTTCGATGTCGTCGCTCCCGACAACAGCCTGTGAAAGAAAAGCCCGCGAAAGAGGGAGTGTCTCCATCAGGGACACCTTTTAAAGAGGGTGTCTGCCCAACTGGCACCCCTTTTAAGGAGGGAGTCTCACCATCAGGGGCACCTTTTTAAAAAGGGTTTCTCATCATAAGGGGACTATATTAAAGAGAGAGTCTCCCCATTAGGGATCCCATTTAAAGAGGGAGTCTCGCCAGCAGAGTCCCTTTTAAAGAGGGAGTCTTCCTATCAGGGACCACTTTTGAAGACGGAGTGTCCCCATTAGGGACACCTTTTAAAGAGGCAGTCTCAAAATCAGGGACCCCTTTTAAAGAGGGTGTCTCCATAACAGTGACCCCTTTTAAAGAGAAAGTTTCGCCATCAGTGGCCCCTTTTAAAGAGGGAGTATACCCTCAGGTAAGCCTTTTAAAGAGAGTGTCTTTCTATCAGGGACCACTTTAAAGAGGGAGTGTCACCCTCGGGAACTCTTTTAAAAAGAGAGTCTTTCCATCAGGGACCCCTTTTAAAGAGAGTCTCTCCCCTTTAGGGACCGCTTTTAAAGAGGCTCACCATCAGGGGCACCTTTTTAAAAAGGGTTTCTCATCATAAGGGGACTATATTAAAGAGAGAGTCTCCCCATTAGGGATCCCATTTAAAGAGGGAGTCTCGCCAGCAGAGTCCCTTTTAAAGAGGGAGTCTTCCTATCAGGGACCACTTTTGAAGACGGAGTGTCCCCATTAGGGACACCTTTTAAAGAGGCAGTCTCAAAATCAGGGACCCCTTTTAAAGAGGGTGTCTCCATAACAGTGACCCCTTTTAAAGAGAAAGTTTCGCCATCAGTGGCCCCTTTTAAAGAGGGAGTATACCCTCAGGTAAGCCTTTTAAAGAGAGTGTCTTTCTATCAGGGACCACTTTAAAGAGGGAGTGTCACCCTCGGGAACTCTTTTAAAAAGAGAGTCTTTCCATCAGGGACCCCTTTTAAAGAGAGTCTCTCCCCTTTAGG